>JAPYZS010000284.1:0-98112 GCA_030522925.1 Trissolcus japonicus | reverse complement strand
GCAAAGTCACACTTCATTTTTAAAATCTTTTAGTCCCATAACATCCCTGCTTCTTACTATAGACTTACATATTCTTGATTTTGTTTAAAAGTTTTTTTTTTTTATTTTCAATCATATTTCTGTTTTGATTTTCTTAGAACTTTTTTAAGGGGCTGATTTGTAAGTGCTAGCTATTTATGTCATCTTATTCAATCACTCGCTACTGAATACTTCTATTTTGTTACCGTTACATGTTCTTGCTGAGGATATGCTGATTATTAGCCGTATGTGACTTATGATGACTATGAAGATCGCTGAGATTCACAGATAAGTGATATTTATTACATGACATATATAAGCAAATGTAGAATTAGCTTCCACTCAGCTTGAGTGTTATTCACTCCAGCCAGAATATTTAATTTTTTGAATTTAACATTGTGACAGTAAATTTATCACCGCGAAAATGAATTTATTACCGTGGGGATAAAAAACCAACATATATTTTAACTTCAGATATAAAATTTATCTCTACAATATTCAATTGTTGTTCAACATATGAATTTGTGATAAACCGCCTTCTAACTCTAATTATAAATTTTAAGACCGTTGATATAAAATGTATGATGACGGTGTTAAAGTTAACCCCACGGTGACAAATTTATCTCCACGTTGGTGAATTTAATAATCAAATTCTTGCTGTGGATCTGGTGATTATTAGCCATATACGACATATGCTGATTATATGCTGAGGTAAACAGATAAGTAATTTTTTTATTATATTACGTCTATGAGCAAATTGAGAATTATTCCACTCAGGGGCGCTATTCACGAAGGAGATAATCGGAGTTTCAATTTTAACACCGTGAGGAGAAAAATTTTAACACCGCGGGAATAAATTTACCACCGTGGAGATAAATTTAAATTTTATATCAACGGTGTTAAAATTTATAACTATAGTTAAAATGCGTTTTATCGCCAATTTAGGTGTTAAACAACAAATGAATATTGTAGAGATGAATTTTATATTCAACATTAAAACGTATGGTTTTATCCCCACGGTGATAAGTTTATTCCCGTGGTAGTAAATTTATTCCCGCGATGTTAAAATTTTTCTCCCCGCGGTGTTAAATTTAAAACTTCGATTATCTATTTCGGGAATAGCACGCCAGCTGGCCCGAAAAAATAATTTTATTTCATAAGAAAAAATAGGAAAAACTCAAAAACAAACAAACAAATTCAAGTAACTCGATATTAAGCGATATTAATTTCTAATACATACTTTAGATTTTACGAAAAAACTAGCGTCATCACCGTTCCCAAATGTGAACTCTATATATTTCAGAAAGAATAAAATTTGTTGCATATTATAAGTGTGCCTTCAAATTTAGAAACAAATTTTTCGTGGTCGACTAACTAGAAGATTTCCGTGGAATAACTCATATACTTATTCCTGAGACTAAACTGAATTAACTAATTGGAAAATCTACTTTTCGGTCAACAAGTCGACAGATTTTCCGGCTTTACATAAAACTTTATCAAAGTCATCTAAATTAATACGGGTTTGTTTAGAATGAGATTTGAACGTTGATAATCATAATCTTTGCGATAATTAAGTCTTGATAAATCAATGAAAGTTTACGTTTTACATTTTTCGTGTAAGAAAATTATAGGATCTGTTATTCTGAACATACAAACCTACATCAGAATCAACATATTTTATCATTTCAAAATTAAAATTATTTTCAAAGAAATTTGATTTTACAACTTATGGGAGCATCAAGTTACAACTTTATCAATTAAAGTAAAATCTATGTTCTTCAAGATTTAATATGATTTCACCTGAATCGAAAATGCTATTTAACAAACGTTTGTTTTTGGGTTTACCTGATGAAAAAAACGTACGTGCGTCTTTATTTTATGCGAATTTCCGCAAACTACCTTTTTGAAGACAAGCTGACAAAAAGTATGACTTCCGCTGCACGGAAGGACATAGAGACATGGACATGTCTATGCAAGATTTTGATGAATTTGCAAAGATTCGAAAATTTATGAAAAGGGACATTAAAAAAATGATCGTACAGCAGAACACACTAGTCAAACTCTATAGCACACCTGCATCATAGAGGAACAAGAAATGCAATAACATGTATCGTTAAGATTTTTGTTCTTAATGTTACAGACGAGATAAAAAGTTTTCTGAGTGTATAAAGCTGTACGAATTTTTTTATGCCAATTTCCATGCATTTTTGAGAAAAAAAAATAAAAAAATGACATGCTAAAAATATTAAAATGTGGAATTGTAGTAGCATGCAAGATTATTGAGGGACTATAGGATATCAAAAATTATTGAAAGTGACATTTAAAAAATGATCATACAGCAAGGTCGGCTAAATGGATATTTCATTTTTGAAATCACCCATATACATCATGGTTGAGCTGAATGTTATTGTGAATATAACGAAAGCTGGAAATAGGGCTCGGCGGACATACGCCTTTATGCCGGAAAGGTTCCGAAAGATAAGACGAGTCTTGAAGCAGAAGTTAAGCTGAAGTTCTCAAGGGAGGAGTTGATCTTGATGGTCATATAAATACATTTTTAAACTCGTAAAGAAGATTAATAATTTTTCCAATAAATCGTTTAATTTTGAACAATGGGCATCATCATTCACGTTTTTTTTACCGTTAAATTAATTATTTCCATTTTTTAAAATAAAGAAAAAAAATTTGTCCTCGTATCTGAGAGGGAAAAAGTACATAATTCAGGATTTGTACAAAGTTTAGTTTAGTTTTGTTCACAGTAGTAGTGACCCTATTGAAGCAAAGCCGAAGAAGAGAAAGTATGACGTCGCACTATAGTTGGCTTATACTACTTGAATGAGGATTTAATGCGTTTTTTCAGCACATAATTCAAACGTTCAAAATTTGCATAACAAAAAATTCAAAAAATCGAGTTTATATGAAAAATAAGCACCTTTTGTCATTATCAAAATAATACGTCAGAATAATAAACCACTAATTCTTAAAAAATATGAGCACCTACACACAACGAAAAAGCTGGGTATAATAAATCTCAAAGATGTGAATTTTTATCAGTCTGTTTGATAAAGCAGTGCCAAAATGACAACTTTATAGAAATTAGTAAAAAGTTTTAGTAAAAATTTTATCCAATGAAATTTTATTTTTTTATTTTCAACAAACATCTTTGTGTTTAAACTTTTTCTGGTCTGACTTTAATTTTGTTTTTCTTGGTTCGACTAGTCGAAGTTAATTTCATTTTTCGTTTAATTATTCAAATTTCACCGAATCTAACGACAACGAAAAATAGAGCATTTTGTTATTAGTTTATTTAGCCGGTAGGTAATTTGATGCAGATATTCAATATAAATAATGTAACTTACTTTTTCGTCGTATTTTATTTTTCAAATGCTCGTGATAAAAATTCATGCCGAAATAAAACCTTTTTTACATAAAATTAAAGGTCTTTCATTTCGCTTTATTGAATGTCACTAGGAACATTTTAATTTATTAAAGAGGGAAAAATATTTTCAATAAATGAAGATTCAACTCTTTTTCAATGAATATTGTTAAGCTCAAACTCAATTTCTATGACATTACAGGGCGTTCAAGAAACCATTTCAGGTGTTGAGCTAAAACTGGAGTGGATTTCATTGGATTTGAATTTTTAAACAATGAAAATTGAAGATGCGAGTCCGTGCTGCCCATCGTGACAAAAAAAAGTTTAATAAATAGTGAAAATGTTAATTTTTCTTCATAATAATAATAATAATCTTTAAATTCTCTTTCAGCATGCATTGTGTTTTGTACCAATGTACAAATGAACAGAAAACTGAAATAAAGCCAACTTGGATTGCCGATGGAATTATCTCAGATAAATATGCAGCTTGTTCGCTGTAAATTTACGGATTAAAATGAATGCAATTAAACCGCGCGCAATCATTTTGATGAAAGACTGAACTAACATGAATTTTAAGCAATGCTGGCGATTTGATTGTAAGTATGATTGTCAGATTGTTACTTAAGATGGCTTTGAAACATATTGTACAACTTCTCTCTAGTTTATAAGAAATTGAAAACAGATTTTAAATATCTTCTGACAAACAATTTTTAATTAAAAAAATTTCATAAAAACAAGCTAAGATAAAATTGTATGACAAAAAAAATTAAACAAAAGAAATAATATAGAAATAATAAAGAGAAGAAAATAGTCGCAGATCTAAAGACAGGCGAATTATTTTATGGGAAACTCACACGATTTAAATACTATTGGAAAAATACCTTTTACGGTACGAAGTAGGTAGAGTACGTTCGTCTTAGTCTGTAGCTTAAGCCGAAATATCTAGTGGATAAAGTCAGACCTACATACAGATGGTATTTCGGAGTTTTTTTTTTTCTTCCAAACCTTGCTTCTCAGACAAATAGACGCGAAAACACGTTAATACGGTACAACCAGCATAATAGAAATTCACTGAAAACCTAATCCTTCTTTAAAATTAGCTTCACCGAAACTTTATTTATTTGTTTGTCCTAAATAAGAAAAGACACAAGCTTAAACTGCCAGAAATGAAACTTCTGTCTTCGTCTTACTATTTAAAAGTTTTCATCAAGTTTTCTATTAAAATGGTAAACGTGTTTGCAAAAATTTTAATAAACCTAATTGCATTAAAATGTGCAGTTTCAATTTCTTAGTCTGTCATCTATCAATTTAATTCGTCACTGTTTGGGTTCACCTACACTTGGCGTAAACAATTTTTTTCGCAAGGTACAAATGGATATATTTGAATTATAAATTATTGATGATCCGGTTCCACCGCGTGCAGACGTAATTGATTTATTGGAAACACAAATATTTAAATTTAAAAATTGAAAACAGCTGTAGCTTTTCAACTCTCGGTCTAATTTCTACATTGAAAGTATGTTTACAACAATTTTTTATTTGTATCGAGGAATTGAGTGTAATTTGTTCAGTCAAACACGAAGAAAATAAGATTGCCAAATATTTTTGTTGAAAAAACAAAAAAAAAATGTTATGCATAAAAACAATTTACTCGTCATCAATTTTTTATATTATAATAATAACGAGAGTTTAAAAATCACAATTCCAGTATTCTTTTATATTATTTACATTCTGAAAAATCTGTTATTTAACGGAAAAGATTTTATTCGAAATACATCATGAATTAGCTAATACTGCTGTATGTACAATCGATTTTCCCGACGTTTTGATGTTCTCGTGAAATCTTTTCAGTCCGTTATGATATTTTTTTTCAAACTTCCGAGATGGTCATGCGGGCTGTCACATGTAGTTTGTATGAAATAACCCATATACAACCAGAAATTCGCAATGTATTCTGTCGTATGTATTCGGAATAGACAATCTCTTTACAGCTTATTTCCGACTCAACCCTGGAAGAAAAATTGTTCTTCGTCCTACGCAAGTTCGAGTGGGGTCGCATGATCCGCCCCATCGGGTACGAGTGTGGTTTCAACGTGGCCAGTTTCGAATCGATTGGAACGTAACAGAAGTGCAGCATTAACAAATAAATAAAATCAATCGATAAACTATAAATAAATTTCTACAAAAAAAAATATATTAAATGGCAAAAAAACATATTAAAAAAAAAACATATTTAAATGTAAATTTGCGCAACATATATAAATGTCACATAACCAAGATATATAATTCTGTAAAATTTTTGAAATAAAAAAATATGCATAAATATATATTCAAACAATTATGATAATTTTAAATTAAAAAATTATGTAAGTTAAGACACATACAAAATGATATTTTGCACCTATGCTGATTTATACTGCTCTGGAACTAACAAGTTAAGAGGGTAAACGAACGAAAAGTCAAGTTGAAAACGAATTTAAAAAAATGTAAATTGTTCACTTTTTAAAGCAATCTCCTCAACTGTTCAAGTAATTAGTATGTAATGTCTTGAGTAAAGATTTAAATAAAAAAAAAAAGAGTCTGAAGAGATCCAGAAGTGATTCAAAAGAGTCTTAAGAAAAATCTGAAAGTGTAAAAGCGATGGTTAAGAAGTTGAAATGTGGTTAAAAAACGTAAAGGACGGAATTGAAAATGAAATCAACGATAAAACAAAAAAGAATTCGATGTCGTTTCAAGCGATAGTCGTATCTAAATATATACAACTGTGTCACGAACGAATCCCCTTTGTTGTGCGTAGTTGAAATAAAATCAACATTCATTTAAGAAACAAAATGTACAATTAAAATTCAACTCACGAAAAAATACAAGTATACGATAGATTAAATTTTGTTTTTTTTTTTTTTTTTGTAACTTACCTACGAGAAGTGTAATGTAGCCTCTGAGATAAAACTATGATTGGGTCGCTACTCATGAGAGAAAAAGCTGTCGAAATTAAACACTAACCGTTTACTTGAGAAGACTCTTAAACAGGCTTGCACCACCACACGCTTTCATCATTCTACTCCGTTCGGACGGTATCTTTAAGGTAAAGCTATATGCAAGCTCAAGAGAGAAATTAACCTCTGCAAGAGGCTGAAACCATATATACCGCAAGAACAATGCGCAAATTAACTAATTTCCGTGAAATCAGTATTTCTTAACATATTGCAGATTGCAGTATTAATTAAATATGAGATAACAAAATATAATACGACAAAGTGTCGGTGTCCATGATAAAAAAGAGAGTAGATGCACACAAAAACAGAAGTATTCAAGGAAGCTTAATGAACTTGCATCACTATTCAAAAAATATTGCCATTTTTTTATCGTCCATGTATAAGCACTAGAGTGAAATACCACGACAAAGTATGTATCCCGGAATTTCAAGCGTTCCAGAAATGTCGGTATTGGTTTCATTGAGATTGAGAGAAGGTCCGTTTCTCTCGAGTGAACGACTCTCAATTTCAATGTGCTCGATATTTTTTCGACCTTACATTATAAGCGATGGCCTGATAGTCGAAGCCGCGAAACGAATTATTTTAGAGCCGCCATATTTTGTAATGACACTTGTGACAGAAATATATATTAGATTCTGTGAAATTGTTTTTCGAATGAATTTATATTCACGGGAAATTGCATATAAGGCCACACCATTATCGACCGCACAAATTTATCCTCCACGAGATGAATATAAGCAACACTTATATATTTGCGGCAACGATTAATTTAATTAATTTTCTTGTCACTGCCAGGAGAAAGTTCGCGAAATAAATTTAACAGCATAAGAGAGCAAATAAAACGACATCAAACTGGTATCTCTAATTCCAATGGGAACAAATTAAATTCCGAACGAGGCGGTCTATTTTTTTTTTTTTTTTCATTTTATTTTTTTTTCTTTTTCAGCATTGAAATTGTTTAAAGAGGCATCATTAAGTATAGAAAAATATAGAGAAACTATCTATATAAACACATATATTTTATATATTAATCACAGAATTAGCGTTGCGCGCCTTGAATATCGCTTTTAACAAAAAGCCCAAATTGAAAATCGGAACTCAAAAGTTGAAATACAGAGGGAGCGCTTTGTATGAATAATTACAAAATTTCTATGGACAGTGGTAATTGTTCCCTTATGGTCGATAACACTCAAGTAGCGTATCTCAGTTCATTTAATCCGCTAAATGTAGTGGTCACTGTGCAAACGAGACGTGCTCTTCAAATATCGGTTTTACACATTCTTTTTCACCGCGCAACATCTGTCCCGGGTGCAACAGATGAAAATGTTGATTATCAACAAAAATGTAATTGCCGAGCATGAAATATGCCGGACATGCGAGGGTGATGCGAATTAACAAGTTCACATGCGAGAAATGAAAACTAGATATTGCCACATGGATGAAAGGAGTTAAGCAATTCCAGACGAGCAGGCAAGTCAACAATTACAACCGTTCCACTCAAATGAAAATGTACATTTGTACTTGCCGCTGGTCCGATATGGGTTTTATATATCTTTCAATTTTCATTTTCAAACTATTTGCTAAGTTAATTGTATTTCCATTTATCGGGTTTCGGTATACTGTTTGAGATATATAATAATACCTTTGAATATGACTTTCATTGTCTACAAGAAACGTATGAATTTGAAATGTAATGAAACAACGGTTTTATTCCATCAGAAGAATTTTCAATGAACGGAAACTGTGCGGAATGAAAGATGGCGTAAACTGTGGGTACATTTTTGTGCCTTACGTAAGGTTTTGACGAGTTGAAATCGATTACGAAATATGTGTTACACGCATTGGATTCTAATTATACGCCAAGTTACAGATAAGTTCAATAAGTTCGACTATGCAGAACTCCAACTATTGAGATGATTGAGTTGCACGTTCGAGAAGCCATTGTTAACTCAGGTTAACAATGCCGAGTTTAAAACACAGTGTTTGTTAGGAAATGTCTTACTGCCAGATCTTTAGGTCATGTAGCAGCGGGTGTAGTAAGTTGGTAAATGATGAACTATGAATATATACCCCCATAGCAATAAGCCCAACGAAGAAAAACGTATAATTGAAATAACCTGTTGATGAAAACTTTACTTGTAAAACTCATTTTCAAAGTTCCTGCCAACGTCAAATATAGAACGGCTTTCATGCCCCAATAAATTTATAAAGAATTGTTAAAATTGCTAATTGAAATTGAATATTAATTTATATATTTTGTGTAACAGTTAATTATTTATTATACAGCGTTCTATTCAGCGCACGTCTGCCGAGAACTAAACTAATATTTTTCCCATTATAATAACGTAAATAACGTACAAAGGAATTTCAACAGACGTTCCTCTGCTGGCGGCGAAGAAACAATGGACGATGCTTTTGGACTTTAGAATGCTAGGTCGAACCGGACAATTAATGCAAACAGACATGTGACCCGCACTACATTTGAATCAAACTTAATAATGGAATCTTGCATTTTACACCAGTTCTGTAGTTGAGATCGCGACAATATTTTAAAGTATTAAGATATCTGCGAGTGCCAGATCTATTGTTCTAAAATGCAAACAGAAATGCAGAATAATGAAAGAGATTTATAATGTGAAACATGAATTTCCCTGTTATATATACATTTCAAAGATAAAACAAATTTAAATTAAAGTAATGACTATCTTTGCAGAAAATTGTACTTTAGTAAAAAAAAAATTTTACCGTCTAAATGAACAAATTTTTCTCATGCGAGTTTTCAAGAGATTTTAATTTTTCCTCAAATGTTTTTCATAAACTAATATGAGTTTCGTGTCATTTTATACAGCTCCAAAATATTGTCTAAAAAATTGTACTATTTTAAATTAAACTGAAATTCGTGTTGCTACTTTCATATAAGGAGTTTTTCAGCAAATTGCTAAAACGTTACTTCTCCATTAATTAAAAGGACAAGGTCAAATGGGTGGATCACGTGAAATTAAAAATATAAATTATTTTTTATCAGTCTTGAGAAAAAAAGGTTTCCTTTTCATTTGGACATCAGTATAATTTTAATACGATTAATATTGTTACATGCAGTCAGTCTGATTTGTATTGTGTGAATGTGATTTGTGATATCTTTTTTTTTTTTAATAAAAAACGTTACGTCTTTTACAATTCGGTCTTTTCTTTTGAGTTGTGGCGCGAAATAATATGAGTGAAAATAGGACCTTTATATATTTTTCACTGTGATATGCTCCAATTCGACTCTTGAAAATTGTACAAAAGTCGACTTATACTCCTTTTAGTTCAAATGCATCCATAATTTCCAATATAAATGGACATTATTATTCTGACTTTTTTCTTCATTTTCCCGGCCTCTTTTATTTTTATTTTCTGATTTCTTTATAACAAAAATTATGTTTTAATTTAACATGAAGTGCATTTATTACTACATTAAAAATACAGCTGTAAAAGAAACTCTTTCAAGAAACTCTTTCAATTTAATAATTGAAGTAGAAATTATTTTGTTGAAAACGAAAATAAAAACAATTTTATGAAATGATGAATCTAAAAAAATTGAAATTTTTGGCAAATGCAAATTTTCGTTTCTTGATATCTTACAAGTGACCCGCGAATCAAACTTAGACAACTGTCAGCCCTGTGCCGAACAACGGCAATCGCGTTTTTTTTCTCCGTGTATGTTTTAATAAATTTATACATGTTATAATGAACAAAGAACAGTTGAATATTAAGGTAGTTGTTAAATTTATTTACTTCACTAATGTATAGTTATATAATACATTAATTTCATTGAATATTTTAACGTCCATTACGAGTCTGAACAGCAGCATTTGTTAATAAATAAAAGGACGTGTTGATGAAATTAATTATTTTTGTACTGGCATATCGGAAATTGTTTTATACAAGATGTATACAAATATTATTGCTTAATTTGTAATAGTTTTTGTTACAGCTAGGATCAAGCCCCTTTCCTATGACTTTCGGATTTATTACGCCATTCTTAAACATTCAGAGACGCGATTACCGGAAAAGATAAAGAATCACGTCGGGCTTTCGGCCGAATAAGTTTTATGAATGTTTATGATGCATTGCAACAAATCGATGCGTGCCGATATAAGCAGCTTTCTCGTAGACAAACGGGCGCGCGTTTATTTTGTTCCCGACAGTTTGTCACATTTGAGATAAAACTTATTGTCGTTCGCGGAATACACGGAATCCCCGAAGGAGTTGCATGTCTCACGCTTCCCCACCGCCCTGCGCGAATTAAACATTCATTATACGCTATTCAAAAGTAACTTTTAATATTATTCATTGGTAAATTGATTTATTAATTACGGTACAGGGGCGAAGTTCCGCGGAGATGATTACCGCGCAACTCTCCGCCGAGTACAACTTTTGAGGTCGAATAAAGATGATTCATTTCGGAGTTACACGTAACACTGTAAATGACTAATTGCTTGAATTTTTATTCCCCCGATTGTGATATTAATAGTGTTTGAAAACTGTTATTCGAAAATAAAAGCCGAAAAAACTAATTGCTATAATCAACAGAGCAATGACGCACGGTCAAAGTCACGTATAATTGCATTTTTGCATGTTTTTGGGTTTTCGTTCAAGAAAATGAATCACAACGGGACGAATTGCAATCGATAGAATCGAAGTCAGTGCTATATGTAGATGATGAGCCGAGGTAATTGAGCATAAGAATTTTAATATATTTAGGCTGTTATGGTGTTAGAAGAGGAGTTATGAGAATTTCCAATTAGCACTCAAAAACTTCGTCTGCAGGTGCGATAGAGACAAGTGGATGTGAATCGACATACGTTGATAAAGAGCAAATTGCATGAAAATTCAATTAACCACCACGTTCGCAAGATGACGATCAACGTCAACCTCTCTACGCCCGGAGGGATTCTGATATAAGTAGCAATAATTTGTGTACTAAGTGTGAACATTGTCAGTAGCGGTGCGTTCTAATTGGAAATTAAATTTACATTTAATGATATAATTCGTTGAATTTCAGCAATGCGCGAAATAAGAGCTCATTAGATGCTTCATCAAATTGTTTTCATCAGTTCAAAACCCCGTATTCAGTCTACCGTTCAAACACGAAAACCCAATTTTCGTTTGGAAAAAGAAATTCTTCATCTGTTTTTTGAAAAAGGTTTTTTACTTTTACAATAGTTCAATACTTTATTACGAAACAAAACGTGTGTTCCAGTATGAATGGAGGAAATAAAAGCAATTAATGACTTTTAGTTCCGAAATTTTGGCACAAAATTTAGCTGCACCACCGATGATTAATCTCGACGAGAAATATTCAGGTTATGAGCGTGAAACCGAATTTAGCTAATCTTGGGCAAATAGTGCTGCGGAACGTAATTTGCCAAGGCATAGTTTATCATACTTTCGCCAAACAAAATTAAAAGAATTTGTTAACAAAGTTTGTTTATCTCAATTTTTATTTCCTTTTTTTTTTTTTTTCTTCTTAAAACTTGAAAAAATATTACCAATTTCATTGATTGTCGATAAAAACGTCAGCATGATTAAGCGGTATTGAAAATCCGATTGACGTATTTAATTAACAATTTAAAACGCTAAAAATGTAACGAGTTTTTGCAGTACATTTTCCAGGAAAGACTTCGTCGGAAAAGAATTTACCGGAAACTGAAGGTGAATTTTGTATGATAGAATGCAAATTCAAATTTTCAACAATCCGAGATAAAAATATTTTTCATTCCGAGGACGTGCCACAATCTTAATATAACAATACCGCCGGATAGCTCAAGGCCGCGACGACATGCGTCACTGTACAATATTATAGTTTAAATCACGTACCATTTTTTAGCTTTTTTTTTTTGGACATTTTCTGTGCGATGTACTTCGTCGATTCAGGAAACGCAAACCGTCTGGAACCTGGAAAAATCAAAAACATAAATACATTACCAAAAGAACGTCAAAGATGCGGATTTGAAAATATATGGTTGCAGGTACAAAATTTTTCGCCAGAGGGCTAAAAATCTACGAAGAGATAAAAAGCTGACGTTTTTCAAGGATTTTGATCATTGTATTTTAACTTCATCACCAGGGGCAAAACCGTAAAGATGTTTAAGAAAAAAAAAACCGAGTCGAGTTAGAATTCGCAGGGCACTCTCGCGACGTTCTGCGAGCTACTTCAATTGCTCCGTAGTAATCACATTTCGCAACAAATTGCCGCTGACACTTCGAGATATCGACCGCGGCTATCAAGTAAAAACATGCCCGCGAGTTTATAACGAAGTCGATCTCTATAATGACTTCTTACAAAACGAGTCAATCCTTTCAATTTCTCACCATGCTTTTTCGCAAATTATATATCCCACTTGACCGATTTTGTCGTCGCTTTTGTCGCGTAAGTATGAAATGAATAATTCAATCCCACGGCGTTATACGTGTAATTGATGGGTTTTCTCCCCCGATTCTTCTTGCATTTTAAATCATAATGATAATGACAAGTTTTGTGCTGACTAATATCTTTGTGTGAATAAATAACGGCGAAAGAGCAAATGTATTTGTTTAATGCATATTAGCATTTCCTCTAACAAGAACAACCACAACAGCAACTCGAGTAAAGCGTTTAGTACACGCTGTCGTCTACCAACTCAGATGCAAACTTTTCTTACCCTGCCAACTATACTTGTGGTCACATAAGTTTACATTACCGGGAATGCTATAAACGCCTCATATCTCCTGAAAATCTCTGCAGATATAACATAAATATAATATAGGAAAATTTTTAAATGTTACAACGACGATTACAAAAGGTTTCTTTTTTTCTGCATCATATCGTCATACAATTTTTTTCACCGAGATTCATTTTTTGTCCAACATTTTTCTATTTTGTTTTGTAAAAAATTAAGTGGCTTCAGTCTCTGAAAGTGATTTTAAAAAACGCTATTTTTCTTTGATGCAGGATAACTCGAAAAAGATTTCAAGCAGCGTTTCAAGTGTGTGCCACACAAAATGAATTGATTTTTTTTTTTCGTTTTTTTTTTATTGCGTGGCCATCTATAGAAGGGAAAGTTCCCTGTGGAATTACCCATGTACGTGTTACGCAGCGCCATGACTGTATACACATCGCAAAACTGCCGCCGAGTATTTGTACTTGAAAATTATGGAGACAAGATACATCAGATGTGTTGACGCAGATGTTGACGCAGTCAAATGTAATATGCACGGGATAACGTCGTAACTGTCTGAGGGTTTCCATTTCAAAAGACGTTGATATCGTTATTAAAAAATAGGTATACATTAACTGAATGAATCGCTGTGTCAACGCCTGGTGAATAGGTATCTCGGATGTAACAAAATATAGTTGACAATTATCTGATTACAAACAAATTTATTTATCAGTCTCGCTTTGCACAGCAAGAATCACATCTAAAGTCTTGTGTTTTTTATTTGGACCAGTATATAATAATCTCAAAGAACCGGCGGAAAGTATGAAACATATAAAATGAACAAAAAATGAACAGCCAGTACATCAAACTAATTAAATTGTAGAGAAATATAACATATTCTGCCTTTGTGTGTTTTTATTCAGACGCTAAATGGACTGTAGCTTGAGGCATGAGAGATTTCGAAAGGTTCAATAATTTTATCCAAAGACATATGTGTGCGAAGCTGCATTCAGCTGTACCGACGACAATAGAATTGCAGAATGTTTTGACCGGTCGTTTTGGCTGGATGTAAAGTACAAAAATTCAGAGCGGCGATTTAATTTTTTTTATCGGGACTAAATTTTGCGAACAACCGTGTGTACAGTCGCATCTTTTTCATCTCGATCATTTTTGAAATTATTGAACAAAAAGATGAATGCAAAAGTCATCTCTGTTCTGACGATGTTGAAAAAAAGCTTAGCGACATTTGAAGTCACGTCTTTTGTTAAAGTATACACAATGAGCGCAGAAAATTTAAAGAAAGCGCTCCGAAATGAGATTTAAAATAGTGAGTCTGTATGTAAATTCTATTGCACTGGCACGACAAATTTGAGAATATTTATGTGACTACTGGTGTATGTAGTTGAGCTGAAATTTAAAACTCAATAAGTGGGCTGTTTGAATACGCGTGTAGAACTGAAATGAATTCGCATCGTAAATTAATAAACCTTGAATTGTCCCGTTAAAACTACAATATTCTCTCCAATCAATCATTTTACTTTCAAAACAAATAATCCATGCCGGCTAATTATCAAGAGACGTTCCACGAGGAATCGTTTTATTAATTTCATATTCATGAGCACCAATCAAAATTTTGAATGAAATTTTTTACCTCTGTTCTCGTGTGTGCAGAGGGAAAAAATTATTTACGTACATCATATTGTACACAAAAAAAATTACCCCCTCATTATGATGGTTAATAAAAGAGCCGTCGACATTAATTTTTCAACAAAGAAAACACTTTGAACAATTAAAAAGGAATTCCGTATAGGAGGTTGGCTGTGATTACCCTTTAGTTGCTTTATGTCTCTCCAACACGCATTCTATTTCATACAATAATTTAGCACGACGCTGATGGTTACTGCGCAGGGCACGTAAACCCGATTTCACGTCACCTTTATAACTTTATATGATTTTAAAGCACAATTTCATCATCTCATCGTGGGAGATCTGCACATAAAACACACGCTGTTAATACAGTAATGACCAAAAAAAAATAGCATAATATAACCAACATCCAAATCTCTCAGATAGTGAGAAACTTTTTGATAAATTTTTATCACAGAGATTTGTTCAAGTGATAAGTTGGTATGAAATTTAATGTAATTATTACAATGACATTGCCCTGTGTCATATTTAGATTACATTTTCGAAAAAGCAATTTTCCCCACTGATGCATATAATTAGTATTACAAAACGAGGAGTATTTAGCGAACAATTTAGCGATGGAGCACGATTTAAGTGATTCATTAACGCAAAATGTTATCAACATGCCGAGATATTGTTCTTCGAGTCATATGAATTCATTAGTCAAACAACTGGTCTCATCTCGACATTAAGTAAATTCAGCATGACAAGCCATTAGCCTATAGGCAATCGTTCAGCAAACACAAGGGTTCGATAATTAATGGGTCTTGACAAGTCTGAAGAACAAGATTTTCCATTTTACCATTTTGTGCACACAGTCAAAGAACAACTTCTATAATAGATTCACTGACTTTGAGACGTTCAAATTTGTCATTTTCCGTGTTATAATTGTTTCAATTGGTTTAATGATTAATGATGGTAAAAAGTTTCAGACATGGAGATATCAATAAGAAGAAATATTTAATAAAAAAAAAGAAATATTGATTATAAAATTGTATAAAAAATTGGATGATACTTTTCACCAATACCCTCTTTTATACCAGAATTTTTACCACACAGAAATGTGTTTTTTCTCAATTTCAAAAGTTTGTTTCAAATGACGAACAATCATTTATCTAACGCCGAGCATTCTTTTGAATGTGTAACTTTTTTCCTGCGACCTTTTTTTTTTTTCTTGCGCCAAGCTTTTGTACTTCAAGACATTGTTTCCCAACTTCTATTCTCCAGTATCTTTTTAACTTTTTACATGTTTCGCAGCTCCTTTACTTCATCTATTTTGTTTCTTTGCGTTTCTTTTACGCGAGCCACATGAAAATGTGATGCAGTATTTCAATATCATTTGCATGCATTATAATAATTTTTGGCATCTCTATAAGTTTTACTCTAAGTAATTTTGCGCTCGCATAACCTTTGTTTTTTTTTTTTTCTTCTTTCTTCGCCTTTTTCCTAGGCACAAATATTTTCTATGGTATAAAATTTGAGCACTAAAAAGTTTTCGCAAGTATCGTGAATCATTTCGATGGTCACATGTTTCAGAATGATAATAAAAAACTTTAATTCGTTCAATTTATAAAACTTATTTCTTTCAACTCACAAATACTCTTATTGCGACCATTAGTAAGAAACATACTGCGACTCAAGGATATTATATACTATATTTCTTGATGAATTACGCTGGAACTGCACAAAGTGTAAATGACTTGTACAATTTTTCATTTTCGTTCTCACTGCCTCGAACAATAATTTGATAAACTTTTTACAAAGGAGACAGATATCTCATTTCGTCTGATCTAAAGTTATGCGTACCTTTGAGAACGATAAAATAATGACATTGCCAATATGACTTTTGTTTGTTTATTTATTTATTTTTTTTTTCATTTCAACAAAAGATGAATTCGAGTTCCAACAACTTGAAAAAAAAATGTTACAGTTTAGTTATATTTTTCTTTCCATTATGCGCTTGCATCATTATTTGTAGCCGTCCATGAAGAAGAGTGATAATGAACACCCACAGCGTCAAATTGAAAGAACAAAAGATATAATCTCGGTCTCTTCGCGCGAACCATCACATCTTCAAAAAAAAAGGCATTTCAAATAGAAAGTATCATGAAACAGATACGTCTATTCCAAACTCATTCATCGGAAAAAAACACGTTTTGATAGAGACAAAAATGAAATTGAAATTGAACTTGGATGATTTTATTGTCAAACAAACAAAATAACATCCCTGGTTGAAGACAAATTGTTTATTATTATATTCGATATCATATTTTTATATTATTTTGTTTATTATTACATTTTAATTTTTCATAATTGGTGTCTCTCAATTATGCAAAATTTATGAAAAACAAATATGAAAAATAAAACTAGATTTTGCTTGATATCATTATTTTTAGCTCAACGACTGCTAACATGAAAATTCATCATTCATAATATAAATTTGAATTTAAAATATCGGTAACAATTAAAAATTCATAAGTTATTTTGAATGTTACAATTTAAATATCAGGCTCAAATATGAAGAAATTGAAGTTTGAACACAGCACCAGTTATAAATGATTTTCAAAATTGAAGCGCCAATTAAATGAAACATCAAATGGACAATCATTCGATGTTAACCAGGGATGTCAAAAATAGAATTTGCCATTTCAGCAAAAATACTGAATATTGAATTGAAGCAATCAGATGTATAAATTGGTAGATTGTTTATCGATCGATCTGAAAAAGAAGTTTGAATAGAGCGAAATAACAAAAAAGATGAATATTTTTCGCTCTCAAAACATGGTGCGCATGAGTGTTTCAAAAACCAATATGATCATAAAATGTAAACAGAAAATTGAACTGCGTGTGCATAAATTTTCATCACAGTTGTAATTCAAATTGGCAGACAAATTTTCCATTTATGTTCGTCTAATGTCACTTCGAGTGTACAATAAAAAAGAATAAAAACTGACAATCTTTTTCTATCTGTTATTTATTCGATTGATCAAATCAACTTTTATGATTCAAGACAACACACGAACGTGGGAACAAGTGGAATGGAACAAACAGCCTGATCAAATGAAGACAAATGAAAAGAACCAATTTTTTTTTTGACACGTCGATAAAAATGTGAATGCCGGTAAACATTTTTTGCTGATATAAAACCAAGTCGTTAGATTTTGTAAACTAGTTTAAGGGGCAAGATGATTTCCCATGCGGCATATAGCAATGGCACTCAACTTGATCGTCAAGATGATTTCGTCGGGCTGATTACACAGGCACACACAAGTTGCGTCGTATATAGGTATACCGTGTGCAAATGTGAACGCCATCTATATGTATATGATTCGTGATGCTCTTGATAATCCATGCTCATCTCGTCACATCTCTGCTTGTAGATTGCTTGCAACTATTGCTAACCATTGACCGCGTCTAATCTGTCGTTAATGATATAAAATTTAATACATATTGTTCAACTCGAATCCTTGTCAATGATAACTAATTGCTAATTAGCCATCACCTTATTCATTACCTTGGCCATTCCCTCACAAACATTTTGATCAGTTTAAATAACGTCTGAACCATGGTTGACAAATTTACAGGACGAGGCTAGGGAGACCGTAAACGTTGATATAACGGATACGGAAAAAACTTCAAAAAATATATAAAAATATATTATCGACATTTTCATTGACTAACAAATGAAAATCCTTTCAATTAATTTTTACAATTTTTTCACATGAATTTTGAAAACAAAGTGTCGATAATTGGTGCAGATGTCGAAAATAGGTACCACTACCTTACGTAGACGTTATATCTCCGTACGTCTACGTTATATCCACGTTTACGGTCTCCCTAGATACTCCAAAGTAAAGTTCCGTTTTTACGTAACTGAAAAAAAAAACTTTATTTAATTAGAACTGTTCAATTGGTCTCAGATGTGATATCATGCTTGTTTACTTGAAAAATCCATCAATCAATCAAATAAAATACAAGAAAATTACCTTTTCTCCGTAATTGTGTATTTTTGATCATAAAAACTTAGAGTAAATTTTGCTGTCAACATTTCAATTACAGCTTTCATCTATATCCAACTATATCAATATTTTACTTTTATTCCAAAACATATTATCATTCTGAACGAACCGACGACCTGTCAAATTCAGTCTGAAAATAAGTGGTCTTCGTTTGTTAACCCCAAATAGAATTTGCATTCGCCTGATGCAATTCTGTTTTCATTCTAACAGTATTAATTAAAATTAACAGCACGTTCTCTAAAAATCAAACATTTTGTGAGAGTTTTTATAATCAGTGCGCATTTCAACGTAATTTCGAAACAATCAAATATTTACCTCAGAACACCTCGTATCACGCACTTGAATTGTACAGTAACTTAATTAAAGACTTGACATTTTACTTTAATTTCATCTGTATAACACGATTTTAATTTTGATTATTAAGCAATTTTTAATGTCACAATTACCCTACCCGCCGCTAAACACCTTGCTCCAAAATAGTTCACAATGAAAATCTATTAAATATTTTCAAATTTTATGTTATTGAACTGTGTATAATTTGAACAAAAATAATCATAGATAAAATTATAATGAAATAAAATTAATTGAACAAAAACAAATGATTTTATAGTTTCAATAAAAATATAATTTCATATTTTTAAATCACGAAATAATTGATAATTAACAAAAAGTTTTCCGGACTGAAGTTTTGCTCGGCTCAGTTTGATAAGGGTTACATCGGCTAGATATGAGCATCAAATTTCTACCATCAAATATTAAAGCCGAGTGATGAATTCGGAAAGTTGTCAAATATATATTTGAATCGGGGAGAGGTGTTTCAAGTTGAATTACTTGATATACTTTAATGAGAGTTAAAACGATTCAGCAGTGGAATCAGAAAATGTATGCTCACCGTTTCATGATGTCTGTTTCCTGTCAGAGGTCGATGTAAACAATAAAGAACAGACAAAGCAATCCGTTGAATGTGAAAGCACGTTGAATTCTGCAGTGATTGTTGAACAGAGAAAGGAAGGTATATGGAAAGCGGGGAAACAAGGTAACGAACAGATATATATGCCTATATGATGAGAACGCGGCAAGAAGAGAATGTGAAACAGAATGGCATCGTCAGTCTCTTTACTATAAGACTGATTTCGTGTGTCTGAAAGCATGTTGAGTTTCACCACTGTCGGTTTTTAGCGCTATATCAAATACCTTGTGTGCCACTTGACTTGATTATTTCAATCGCTTATAATAATTGTTCATGAGTTACTATAAATCACGCCGACGTAAAAGCTGTGTTTATACATCAGTTTAAGCGACACCTTTGTCTAAATTTATCAGTCGAATAATTCGTTATGTGCAAATGACTTGTTCCAAATATTATACTCATCAGAGACTCTGCACTATATGAAACTGCAATTTAGATCTTTAACCTCTGGCGGGCAGGATTAGTTTTTAATTTGAAAACAGAATCGGATGTTTAATAAATGAACGTTTTGATTCAATTATTCAAATTCAATTCAATTCTCATAGATTATTATGAAAATGATCATGATCTAATAAATGGCGCGTTCATTCACAACTGTGATCCATTTAGATAGACAAATATGGGTTACTTAATCGATTCTATTTTTTTAATGATCCAATTTTGAGTTTGGATCATCTCCAAAAACCTATAATCATTTCGGTGATATAACATTTAGTTGATATAGAATACCTTTGTAACAATTTAGTTGCAACTTTTGTTTAGATTCTCATATGTTATTTCTTAAAGTTATATTGAAATGTTGAATTCATGAATGGCGGTTTAATGAAGCTCTCACAGAGAAGAGCTGTATATAGCTTTTGTGTATATAGTCTTTCTTAATTACGATCAGTCGTAAGCATTGCTTGGGATGCTTCCGTAAGCACTCCAGTTCTACGAATTCGTCAGCAAACTTACAAACAATAAAAATCGTTAATTTACATTAATTTTTAATAAGTCAAATTATTCATATTTCTTTGATTAAACAATATCTAACTGCTTGCTAATTACCCGTGCTCCGCACGGGAAATCACAGTCGCTGCAATATTCAATGTGTCCTCAGTGATACATAAAAAAGATTTAATATCAAATTTAAGCGAACTGGCAAACGCGAAAATGACGAAAATTCGGGAAAAAAATGGAAGAAAAATTTTATTCCACTTCCTAATACTTGGAATCTCTCTTTCATTTAGTATTTTTGATTATTTTTAATGAATTTTACGTTGATACAATTAATACGGTCATCAATACTCTGTAAGTTCGAATAAGTGAAGATTATTCAAAAAAATTGAATATAGACGTACAAGTCGAGAATCTTTCACCAATTGCAAAACGTGAAAATTTGCACTTATTTTGAGTCGAAATCACAATGGAATTATCACTTTTTGCAATTGATGGAAGACTGGACTTATTCGAATTTCGAGAGTACTCAGGCGGATAAATAGAAAGGGAAAACTCTAAATCCGTTTTTCTCGAAAACTTTTTTTCAGCGATTTTTTAAGTTCATGCTGCTCCTGGGCGCTCAATTAAGGTCGGATTTACTTCTTATTCTTTTTTACAATGCTCGGACTTTAATTGTTTGCAAATTGTCCAGAAACATTTTGTTTTCCATACTTTTTACTTAAATTATAAACAATTGAGTTAAAAAATAGGGTTGTTAAGCAGTTTTGTCGCTTGAAGACCTCCAAATACCAAACAAAATGGCGCCAATAAAAACAAAAAAATAAATAAATACGAAATTCAATTATAACCTTTTTTTAACCCCTTGCAAATGTTTTAAAAATTTACAAAAACGGGGTAATTGATAACATTAGTTGATACGTAGTCATTTTATACGGCACAAACAATTTTTCACTTATTCAGATTTAGAGAGTAAGTTGAAATTTATATAGTAAAGATTGAATAACAAAAAGAAAAAATTTGTTCTTGGTAATAAAGTGAACAATTAATTTTTTTTCTCATGATTTAAGCTTTTGAAATGAAAATTCAATTTAAATGTTATAATTATGATAATAATTATTACTGAGGACACATTGAATACTGCAGCTACGATGATTGCCCGTATTCAGCTAGTTGTACTATAATTATAATTTGTACGTGAACACAGAGATGAAACGATTTATTTTGTCAAAACTTTTTTTATATATATATTTGCGCTTTGATTATTAACGTAAATTCAGTTTGATGTGGAGACCAATATTGTGTGCGTAAATTATTAAATTTCATTGATTCCTATTGAATTGGCAGGAAAACAAAAAAGCGATTGAACTCGTGTTCGCGTATGAACATTGAGTCATTGAATTATGAAGATATTTGCGCGCAATAATTCCTCAGGTCATCGGATGACGGTACAGACGTCAAAATACGTTGCCCGGGCCTTTGTATTGTCCTTCCCTGTCATAACATGACACGTGACACAACCGAGACCACTAATTTTGCCTTCATAAAATTGTCATGTCGAGTGTCTAACGCGACCACAGCCTCAGCCGAATTTCACACGCAAGCCCCCAAAATGATGATTTACTCTTCTGCGTTGTATATTTCATTACTTTAAAAGAGAGCTCGTATCGTAAATCCGCAAAATTAATTTCCTCGGGCGTAACCGTCCCACGAGCCTATCGATTTATACAACAAAGCCATAAAGGCCATGACGTACACATTTTTTAGTCCACAATACATAAAAAAAATGAAACAAATAAAAAAACGTCGGCTCCATCTTTTTGTTTTGTTTTATTGATTATTATTCAATTGTTTTCGACAGATTTGACTGGGACAAGATTGTCGGTGGAGATATAAAATTCCAACATAGGTGAAAATGAACAAAAAAAACAAATAAAATAAAGCGGAATACTTTGAAATGAATCAAGAATTGAAAGGGGACAAGTTGAATCAGAAGTAATGTAGTTAATTAAATTAGCAGCTTTTTGCTTTGATTCCGTAAACTGTTTATCACTCGAGTGGAAGATGCCGATGAGAATTAAGAAGAGAGCGAGGTTAAGTCGAAAAGAGGAAAACTAAGTGGAGAGTAGAGCAGCGGTGCAAAGGGGTAATTGAAGTTGAGATTAATGAAAGTATGGCATATTGGGAGATCTCAGATACTAAAGGCTGCTGGATCGTTGAAACTTGGGTTATTGGCGGAACGACGCGGTAAGAAATGTATCGCATCACACAAACCGTTTTTATTAATGCAATTATTTTTACTTTTGTTTTGACTTTTGGACATTTTTGCGCCGAATAAAATATTCGATAACGTTGGACTCTTTTTAGTTCAAAAGAGCTTGTACAGTGTATTAAAACCGCAACGTCAACCCATTGAATGATTTAACTGAAAATAACACGAAAATGTAGAAAAAAAAACTGTCACGTGGGGGAAAAAAAAATCATCGCGTTTGACAAAAAAAAAAAAAAAAATAAGATTATAAAATATAAAAGGGATAACGTTGCGTCATTAATATAATAAGATTGTATAGCTTTTGAAATGGTTCTGGCTTATGTTCAAACATTTTTTTCCCACCGCGAATTCCCTTTGATCATTTTTTGCACTTTTAATATAAACCATTTTCACCTTCAATTCGACAAAATTTCACATCGACACATTTTTGCCACTTTAACAGAACCTTTTAAGGGTGCACAAAAAGTTGGACCCTTTTGTTTTGTCGTACAAAAATTGAAATTAAATCCTCCAATATAACTTTGGACATTTCATTTCAATTCTAACGTTTTAGAAATTGTTTAACCTCGAATATAATGATTCTTTATACATTGTCGCAATCGAAAATGCTTTTGAAAACGAAACGAGGATCCATACGACGAATTCAAACGTATACACGACGGCTTTGTGCGACCGAAAGTACATAACTTTAAATTTCTTTGCCAGCTCTGACAGAGTTTATGCAAGAGTCGTACTACTCATTAAAACCACGTTGAAAGAACTATTGCGCGTCCGCACTCAGAATCTTAAAGCCAAATTGCATTACACAGGTTACAATAATGAATTTACTATCGACCAGTATTACCTTTTTCCCAAGACATTTCACGCTGCGGCAATGTCAAAATAAATAACCGTGTCATGGCTGCCACCAGAGACATTGAAGTTGGCACACGGTTTATATTTATTTCAAAACACCGCCAACATACATAAGTAGTACGTAATCGTGAAGGCAAATTATCTTTTTTTTTTAATTTTCTAATTGAAAAAAATGTCAGTTTAAAAAAAAAAGAAAAAAAACCCCTCTCTGAAACTTGGTCTGAAATAACTGATGCATAGGTAAATTGAAAATTATGAAATTTGTTTTGATTCATATATATGATGGTTTCTGTGAAGCATCCACTCTTGCAAATGTTCTTTACCGTTTTGCATAAGAGAAAAATCGTCCGCGATATTAAAATTCCAAACGCTCTCCACCGCAGCGTTAAGCTTGTTTAAATGAAATTGTTGATTAGGGTTTTGTTGCTTATTACTCAGTGATTTGTGAACAAACCGTAAGATAATCTTTCCCCGGTTGCCTTCTATAGAAAGTAAATTACTTCCGCTTCAAGGCTATAGAGCTAAATTTGATAACAACACCGGCATGATTAATTGCACCGCAGAGCCCGTAGTATACTTGAGAATAATTGCGTTTTGAAAGCGACAACTGATGTCGCGACGGAGTATTGGCTGGATCACATATTTCACGCATCTCAACTTTATGAAATATGAACCTCCCTCGCCCCGTCTCTCCGTTTCATTTTTCGTGCTTTGATCCCCTTCGTACGTTTTTTTTGTAATCAAAAGTGCGTACAATTTGAAAACAAGCCCTAGTTAGAAGTTTAAAACAATTAGCAAATCATTTATATCGTCCAAAATTGTTCATTGTTTACTCTATTTATGTATTATTTATTAAATTATTTTGAAATTTGTAATATAAATAAGTTTAATTTCAATATTTTCAATATTTCAAAATTTAACATACGATTTTTTGAAATGCATAAACACGCAGTAGCGACTTCATGACACTGTCATTTAAGTAAAGTTAAATTGGATAACAGGGGCGACTAATTAAGCCGAAGCTAAAGCTTAGTATATAAGTTGAAGTGGCAACGTACGGCTGCCATCTTCATGTTTGCAAAATGTATGCGCGCTTAATGAAACATCGGCATGATTTAATTACGTGCGTATAAGAGTCCGGATGCTTTGATTTGTACCAGTATTACATAATACCGTTTACAAATTCACCGCAACTGGCGAACGTGAAAATTTGGTTTCGTTTTCCGAGATGGCAAATTTACTCGCTACAATCGTAAATTTTCAGACTTATATGAATACTGCCGGCTTCGTTATTTGTCCAAAAACTCGTTAGTCGACTGAATTTTCAGCTAGAGATAATTATCCATTGTACCCTCATGCATGATTATAATAATAATCTGTTCAAACGAAATTTGAAAGGAGTTAGTACTCGGTAATAAAAACATTTTCACATTTTGATGTTCCAGCAATGGAAATATTGACTTTCCCTAATACTTTTTGTGTTATTTGAACCGTCTATATATTCGTTCGTTTCAAAAAGAGATATTCCGTTTACAGAGGAGAATCATGAATATATTTTTCGCGTACTCTTTTTATATACTAACGCCCTCCGTGCATCCTTTAACGCAACAACGTCATTTCAAACCGCGCCGAATTTTTATTATCGGCCAGTTTAGATCCCTTCACTGCCGATCGTCAGAACGTCTACTTACTATTCTTATAATTTATATAAAAAAGATAACAACTAAATAAATATTTGTTTATACTTCATGCACATCAAGTAAAATAAATGCATTGTTTTGTACAATGCGACAGTTGGAAATGCCAATTTATCAGACCAACACTGTAAATGCAACCCAAGATTAAGTAAATTGAGTTTAGGGACTAGAGACAGACTGTTGTTGTAACTGTTTAAATATACAAACTGTGTCCATTACAGTCAAGACTATAAAACAAACCGTGAGGTTTACATAACTATATGTATCTCCTGATTAATTCTGTATAACAGTTATGAACCTGTTTTTTTTTGCCATTTTTGCATACAGTCGATAAACAATTGTTTAAAATTTATTATAAAATAAAAAAGAGTAAAGTCGAATAAATTAAAACAGATGAGTTGTAAAATCACAATTTTGTGTAAGCCTTTTCTACAATACACAAATTCTGTGGGTAACAAAGTAAAACTAGTTATTTTATACAAAATATAAAGTACTTAATGATAATCCCGATTGGCATTGTCAAATAAATAATTTAATATGACTTTTATGAATATTAAAAAAAGCACGATTTGTTAAAAAAAAAGTTGCGTTTCTGCATCATTGATAAGAAACATCAACAAATGTCGCAATCCAATTTAAGAAAATCCTTATAGTTTTAATGTAACGTTGTTGAACAAATATTTCAAAAGTCAAATGAAAGTGACTGCATAAAAAATTCGTAGTAGCATTACTTAATAATATGACTTAGTAGTACAACAATGAGAATAAATAATTTGAAACAAATCGTGCATATACAACTCTATAAAATCTATATCCGGTGTATCATTGATAATCTCTTGTTGATATGCACCAGGAGCCAACAGCGAGCTGTATTATCGACTTGGGTGCAAAACAGTCTTTTGCGAGACTGCGTGCATTGAGCCTCTGAGAGTGCAAGTAGATCTCTTAAACCGTGCTCCGTTTATCAAGAATAAACAACGGACTGTTGTTTTTCACAACCAGTTTAATAATGTGAACTATTGATGTGCAATTTTGCGAGTGGAAACGAGCGTTTTGTCTTTCTGCGAAGGGTCTTGGCTCACATAGACAGGGTCGGCTTCGCGCCGAGCCGCTGTGCCGCCACCGACACAAGGCCGTATAATCCCAAGTTACAAATAATTCAAATGGCGTAGGTTATGTGATCCGTAGAGCTCTAAAACAAAGCAGATCCATCACAATGGGACAGGGAACAGAAACTTGCACCGATCGGCCGGCGGAAGTCAGTGTTATTCGTTTCGTATCTCGCAATCGGATTGAGGAAATTGCACCGAAAAAGGTACGAGACGCATCTAGCTATAGAGATGTCAAACTGCGAGTCAATGACCTCCAGGCCAAAACAACAAAGATTGCGAAGAATTTACTTTTGTTTTTTATTGTTAAATGAAGGAACTCGAGTAATCAACTTTATAGTTAATTGTTATAACTTGTGGTGATAAAATTGTGATTATTAATGATATAATGAGAAATGTATTATAAAATGAACAATCATTTTTAGGAGATATACATGTGCAAGCAGCGCGGTTGCGGCAAAAAGTTTAGCAGCCAGGACGAGTACAGAACACACGAAACCCTAGAAGCCTTAAAGATAAGATTCATGTAAGTTAATTAATTAAGCTGATGTTAAATCATGTTTATAAGGTAGTTGTACGTATTATCGACACCTGCGCCTATTATCGACATTTTCATTGAATATATTATAAAAATATATGTAAAAGTTCTTAGAATATTTTTCAACTGTATGATAGAAGCTTAACTACTTGTTCGAAACAAATGAAAATCCTTTCAATTAATTTTCACAATTTTTTCACATGAAATTTTGAAAACAAAGCGTCGATAATTGGTGCAGATGTCGAAAATAGGTACCACTACCTTACCAGCTAAAAACCTTCTAGTTATACCCGGAAGGAATCATTTTTCATTGATTTGATTTATTACAAAATGAATGTTTACTTTCATTTGTTAAGACTATTAATATTTATTTATTTTTTATAATATCTTAACGTTTAGCCAAGTGCGACCATTATAATTCGAACTATACACGATGTAAATAATTTTAGATGTCGGGAGCCGGATTGCGGAGAAGAGCTGTCAGATCCAGGGAGCATGTGGCGGCACTACCAAGAATGGCACAATAACGAGACGAACGTATTCATCTGTCCGTACACCAGTTGCAATTCCGTGCAAAAAACGAGCGACAATCTCGAGGAGCACATCGAAGCGTGTCACCGGCAGCCTCCGACGCTACCCACGGAGCCCGAAGTGATCTGCTTCGAAGGGATCGCGCGCAACGAGGCGGAATACTTTGACGGCGACGACAAGAGCCACCCGATCAAAGAGATGTTTCATTTCAGCGAGTACAAGGACGACAAATCGTGCTCGAGTTTTCCGAAGAACGAAGACCTGCTGATAACGCAGGACAATTTTTTAATCAAGTGCGACGACAACCAAACAGAAGGACAGATGCTGTTCGGTGGCGACGACATGGCTAGCGCGAAATCCGACCTGGCTAAGCAGAAGGTCGAGGAGCAGTTGGTCGACGATAATAATTGTTCCGAGGATGAGGAGTACACGCCAAAGAAGCAGAGGATGTCGAGGTTCAAGCAGGAGTTGTACAAGTGCAATGTCAGTGGCTGCGGCAAGACTTATAAATACATATCCCACTACCGCCATCATCAAGATAGTCACAAGCTGTCAACAAGTGTTGGGGCTAAGTCACATCAGAAACCGAAACAGAGAAAAGCTTCGACTGTCAGTTTCTTCCTGTAAGCTCGAATCTTTCCAATTCAAATGTTATATAAGTTGTAATTTATTACACTCAAAAAAAAACATATTGTAAAGATTACTGGTTATATTTAAAAAATAGTTAAAATTTGTAAGTGTATGGACCACAGAATTTACAATATCATCGTTAGAATATTTCTTACAAATTTACGAATTGGATTGTGTCATTAAAATATGCAAACAATTTTTAATGACTTTTTTCAATGATTAATTTTAGATGCAAGATGCCCGGATGCGGTGCTCAAGTTGATGATGTCACCGAGTTGTGGAAACACTACCAGGACAATCATGCGAATTCAAAATTGCCGATAGATCAGGGAGCCAAAAGCAATGAAACGTTTAGGTGATTAGTCAGTCATTAAATCTTAGTTAATTTCAAATTACGAATATTACAAAGTTGTTTGTACACGTATTAAATCTTATTTAAAACAGTTAGTTTTGTTATGAAGTAATATTTTCGTTTAATAATCACATTAATTGATTTTAGGTGCAGTGCACAAGACTGTGGTGCAGATTTCAATACGAACTTTATGCTTTACAAGCATTTTAACGAGCATCATACCAAAAATTCCGTCAGCAATACTAGCAATGCAAACACAAAGACTGGTAACGGTAGCAGTATCTTGTTTGTAAGCCAGATATTTCCTGATGATGCTGCGAGCCAAAAGCTGAATTTCAAGACTGACTTCAATGCCAAAAATAACGATAACGAAACTGATTATACTGAAAGTAGTAGTAATGACAAGTCTCAGCAGATCAAGGAAGAATTGCGAGATTAATCTCTGCATTAATCATTTTGAATAGCTCAAAGGATTTCACTTAGTACTCTACAGAGTGATTTGCAAAGCGACCATGCAATACCGAACAGTTCTAAGTAATAAGACTTATGAGCAATAAGAATTAACGTGTTTTATTTTTGTTTAAGTATGTCTATTCTGGTATCATTATTGGTACGGACTTTTTAACAATCTTTCTGTGATCATATATAGTATTTCAAGAACATACACTAAAATTAAAAATGTTAAAAATGTACACTAAATTGTGTACAGCAAAGTTTACTTTAAAGTTCCTGACTGTCAATGTGTAAGTAAATATTGCATATCAAAATTTTGTTATTTTAAACGTTTAAATATATTTAAAAAATATATTTTTGTATTGCTACATCAAAAGTATTAAAATATTTCATTTCTCGAGATTACATTTCTTCCAATTTTTCTATCCATTTTTGATGTAAAAATTATCATCGTAAAACGAAACAGATCTGCGACTGTATAATCAAACTAGAGGATGCAAATATCTCTGCCGAGTACTTTGGAAATTACCCCTAATTTAAATCTAAACTAGAATTCCAATTGCTGCAAATTTTAATTGTCCAAGAATAAAAACAAAACTGAACGTTCCATTTTCATAAGATTAAAAAAGGATTTTTTACGTGTAATGCTGAAATGCTGAAGTAGATTTTTTAACTTTATAGAAAAGATTCAGAATGGGTAATCGCATGTTAAGTCAATATTAATAGAGCAATGCACAATGCTGATCCAAAATATTGCATTGCGCTTTCCATTATACAAATTTTAAACCGAAAAATGAAAATAAACAAAAACAAAAATCAGCACAACAATAATTGCTATAACAAAAAATCGTCATTGTACATAGGCATAACATGAATGTTAATAAGCAGTATATTTAATATCACGAACGTTCCAACAATCAAGCAATTATTATCCATTGATACGTGTGCTATGACTTTTAAGCTTAAATTAAAAGAAAAGAAACTCTTTCACCTTCCAATCTGTAGCATGTCTATACAAAACTGTACTCATCGCGTGTACAACTTGAATCATTCTTCATTCTGTGAAACTGTAAGTCTGTAACAATAGTCATGAAATATCACTACTATTTATACAACGCAACTGTAACTTTTAAAATAAAAAGAAATGAAATACAAGATGGAAGTTTGTCATTTTTCACGTCCTTTTTCATTTCTCACTCTCTAAAGGAAAGTGGCCATTGACTATGACGCAACACACTTGTACAATGTCGCTGACACAAGGCACCAGGTTGTTTGGGATCTTGTTGGACAGTATCTTAAGTGTATAAATGGTCTTAACAATATTTCTAATCTCAACACTGACGTTTCCCTTCTTATTGCCATCGATGCAAGTTGAGCGACTGTCGCTCGCGCTGACCAAGGTAACGTCTTTGTCCCTCAATGCTACCTCAATCTCAGGAAAATCACGACTCGCTAAAACAGTATCACCGGGATCAACGTCGTCCAAAAATCCCGAATCCCTGGCAATGAAAATGTCCGAGTCATCCCTTGCGTATGCCTTTGACACCTTACATATCAATCCGTCAGGTGCAAAGCACAACAGAAACTTAATCCTATCCTGAAGGTCCGTCTCGATCTCGAGGAGTTCGATGATGCATCTGCAATTGGGATAGACCGACAACGTTTTCGTGAGTTTCTTGGTGTTGGTTTTAGCCGGCCATGAAATCCAGGACTTGGTTCTCAGCGCCAGCGTCATTAACATCTGATGGAAGATCTTGTTTATGGTCATCTGGTTGAGACAGAACAAACAACTGAGAGCAGCAAACGGGAGGCCGAGTTTCAGTTTCATGAGCAACACGAGCAACCGGTTCTCCTTCGACAGAGCTGTGAAATACTTGCACTGTCCGTCCTGTCCCGGTACTATCACTTCCAGCAGCCTTTTGAAGCAATTTTGCGTCACGCCCGCCAGGGATACCATCGTGATGTCAGACTGGATGTTTTGCACACCTCTGAATCCAAAATCATCCGGCTTGTGGTAACACTGGACCACAACTTTATCTTTTTGTCGCGACTCCTCGCTCGACGATGTGAATCCTATGTCAACGTGGATGTCGGTCTGGATGTTCAGATCATTTCCATTCGACCAGCTGAACAAAACGTTAGGTCGTTTCGGACGACTAACAAGTTCGGTGATACTTTTAAAGTCCGGATCTGTTTGAACTTTCTTCGAAGCTTTTTTGAGTTTCATCCTGGTCAGATGATTATTACCAAGTGTTTCAGTTTGATAATCGTCCGTTATACTGGGAATTATAAATTCCTCAGTCTTGATCTCAATGAACTCTGGTTCTATTTTGATCTCTGGCTCAGCCAAGTTGATTTGCGGTTGCGCGTGACAAGAAGTAGGACTATGATTACCTGCAATTTCTGTAATGTTTATTTTATTAATAACAGGAAATGTTTGTCAACAATTGATAAAGCGCGGATTGGCGTGCGGTGTTATGCAATACCTGTTTCTCGTCGTTCATGAATCTTGTTGATGTCAAATTTGTATGACGGAAAAATCATCGGCATGGACCTCTGCGACGATGGATTTTTTGACTTCACCCCTCTTATAAAATGGATGCTGCACACTGTGCAGTACCGTGAAGGCGACCAGGATTCGTTGTTCAGACTGTTGCCAAAGGAAAACATGATTATTAATCAAATTTGAATTTCCTTTTTACTATACGAATTAAAAAAATTAAAAAATGAATAATTACATATTTTATATAATAAAAACACTAACGTTTTACGAATCCTTCGGATCCATTCAATCCTGGCTTCCTTTTCCCTCACTTCATTAGGAAAACTATAAAACGTCAAATCCGGACGTTTATTTTGGGTATTTTCACAGCCACCAACACAACATTTTGTCCGACAGGTGGCACTTTTGTTGTTTTTGTTTCCATTGTTTTGCACTGATGTTGCTTTTGTTTTTTGTTTACTAACTCCGGGACGTAATAAAGAGGAATTTGGTCCCCGACCTGTCATCTCGGTACAATTTTTAACCTCAAAACAAACGAATAAAACGAAAACCACGGATCGTGTATCTTCGCAACACTCCGCCCGTGGCGCTGCAGTAGATAAGGAATCAATCGTAATCCCTATAACAATTGCACGTGTTGTATATCTTTTAACATTATTCATTTGCAGCGAAAAGTCAAGAAAGGAGTGAGAAGAACTCAAATCCAAACTAAAAAGATGAAGATGATAAATAAAATCTGCGTCGGTACTTTTTTTCATCTTTGGCGCCCAGTGTGCAGGAAATCCCGCGCTAGTGACATTTCACGTTGCCGCGCTTGGACCTTTGCCTTGACAACGCGACAAACATCATCAGCTGTCGTCTCGCCTGCTTTTCGTTATAGTTTCTTTTTCATCTGATTTCGAGCAATGAATTCAATGCAACTGGTTCGTCAAATGGAACATCAATTCAATGTACTCCATCAGGTTGGAAAATGACACCGAGAGACATAAATGTGGTTAAAAAAAAGACGTCCAGATGAGATCGAATTATCAAGTCTCGCAGCACGTGAATTTTTTCAGCTAAAATTGTCAACAGTTGTAATTCCAAAACGCATTATTAATTAATTAGTCATAATGGATATTCAACAGGTTGGTTGAACTTGTCAGTTGGACCTTTTTTCAAAGCACTTCATAAAAAAACCGAGCAATACATCATTGGATCATAGTGTTGTACGTTCTGGTAAATAAACAAACTAAATTTAATTACAACTGAGATTATACTTGATCCTTATAAATAATTTAATAATTTAAATCAAAACAAAGATTTTTAGATTAATATTGTTCCTTTCAGGCCCGGGACGTTAAAGCATGTACTGTGCCAGGGACAAGATATACTGGTTCGCAATTATCTCCCGGCTGACAATCCTGCTGTTACAATTTATCTTCAACCTGATATGCCCGGACCACAAGGCAGACGCGTTCGAAAGTCCCGTGGATCCCCGGGTCCAGGTGGGCCTCGGCGACTGGGCGGTGAACCTGCTGTTCGAAGGCCTGACAAGGTGGGACGGACAGTACTTCCTCCACATCGCAAAGTACGGCTACACTTATGAGAACACGATCGCGTTCTATCCCCTGTTGCCGTTGATGATACGCGTGTTGGCCAACATCGTCAAGCTGCCGTTCTTTTTCCTCAACGACGACAGCGTGATCCTGGTCTCGGCGGTGCTGCTGAACCTAGTCTGTTTTGTCAAGTCGGCCCTGGTGCTCTTCGACCTGAGCAAGCTCGTGCTCAAGGACATCCGACTGTCCTACAGGGCAGCGATCCTCTACTGCATCAACCCGGCGAGCATCTTCTTCAGCGCCATCTACTCCGAGTCGCTGTTCGCGTTCGTCACATTCTACACGATGATCACAGCTTTGGAGAACAACGCCTTTGTTTTCCTGCCCCTCAGCATGTCCTTCATCACTCGCTCCAACGGGCTCACCAACACCGGTTACCCGCTCTTTGGTTGGCTCAAGGACGTCGTCAACAGGACCTTCTGCAGCGCGACCCCTTCGGTCGGCGGGTTCTTCAAGAATGTTCTCTCAACGGTTGTGCCCCTCGGTGCCAATCTCATCCTGGCTTTCGTTCCGCTGACGTTGTTGCAGATCAACAATTACAACTCGTTCTGCGTGTCTCATAATGTGTCGGTGCCACTGCACGTGGCTCACCACGCGATAGAAAACGGCTACCGATTGGTTGGCCAGGACGGGTACCAGCCGCCGTGGTGCAGCCAACCGGTGCCCATGGCCTACACCTACGTCCAGTCCAAGTACTGGAACGTGGGATTTTTGAACTACTACGAAGCCAAGCAGGTGCCAAATTTTCTCTTGGCTCTGCCCGTTTTGTTTATCTTTGTCAAATGCATTTTTAATTTTATCGCTGAGCACAGGAGCACGCCCCTGCGCGCTCTGATATGCAGCAAATTCGATTCACCGAATCGGTTGTATCCGACGGACATGCTTCCGGTTGTCATCCACGGCCTGTTCCTCACGGTATGCTCGATCTTTTTTCTGCATATACAAGTGAGCACGAGATTCTTGGCCTCGAACAGTCCTTTGATGTATTGGTATTGCGCCATCCTCATGACCAAAGAGAAGAAGATCGAAGACGTCACAGAGATCAGTTATGAGGATCCGGACAACGTCGACTCGCCGGTCCGAGTGTTCTTTATGACGAAACAAAGATACACCACCGAGGACAAGTGTATTTTGTTGTACTTCTTTGGGTATATCTTTGTAGGCTGCTTCATGTTCTCCAACTTCCTCCCGTGGACGTAAGGTCTTGATAATTTCACTGAACAGAAGTTGGGATTTCTTTTTTGTTATCGTTCAGAAACTTAGAGATAAAAAAGAGATCGGCTGTATTTTTCATTGGATGCAGGTTACAGTTTTTGGAATTGAAAAACAAGTTTGTAGAATCTTATCTTAGAGGTAAATCTTTAGGCTTTTTGTTATAATTGTTATAATGTGTCTATTAATATTAGATATTAATCAATTTTTATAATTTCAAATAGAAAAATATTGTTTGTCAAGTTCTCAAAAAAAAAAAAAAAAAAAATTAAACAAAAATGAGACAATTTCATTAGAAAATAAAAATTTCAAAATAATTTCAACTCCGCTGAAATTATAAATCAAAATTGTTATTCGAAAGAAGTAAATGATTTTGTAAATTGTTATAATTGTTGGTTCAACGAATTGTTTGTATATAATATATAATGTTGTAATATAAATATGGTAGGATCGTGCAAATATGTATATGAATTTTACTGTGTTCATTCTCTGTTCAAAACAGAAATGTTGGAAAAAAAACTAAAATGTGATTGTACCAAAGATGTTGTCGCCGTATAGTATTGTACATATAAGTATATACTTTTATCGAATTATTGTTCGTTAACTTTCATTGAGCATTAGTAATTATTGCATATATACACTTAACAAATTGATTTTATATTTTTCTATAAATAAACAACAAATCATCTTAGAACGTCAATATTAAACAAATATTTAAATGTGAATGAATTTGCTCATACGATGGGTAGATTTATATTTTTTTATCCCATTGATAGATTGTTGTATTACCGCCAATGTATGATGAAAATAATTTATAATAAATGTTGACAGAAACTGAATCAAATTATTATATTCAATTAATAACAATCACCATTCCACATTGATTTTGGAAATTAATTTAAAACCCTTTTTTTAAATTCATTTCAAAATACATTTTTGTTCAATGGAAGCAATAAATAAATCCAACTATTCAAACCAGTTTAGTTCGTACGAAGTTACACCGAGGTCGCCCCTTTACTTAGACAGAAAAACGATCATTCACGTTTTGACTCTTTGCATCGCTGCATGTTTCATCATTAATTATAAATGTCAATTTTCCATTCAGTCGTGCACCGTTTGTTGCATTTGTTTTGCATTACCGTGCGTGTTTTGGCGTAGAAGCGAGAGGCTGACTTCGACATGCAATTGAATGAGATCATGAGTTGACGAATCCCACAAACGCTTAAACACATATTTAACTGTTTAAATTTGTAAATATAACCGCTGATTATTGTGGTAATATTTGTTGTCGTTTCGCATTTTTCTCACTCTAGTCGGAGCCTCCAGCTTGTTCTCTCATGTACTTACTTCGTCAAACAGAACTTAATTTATAAAAATAAAACAAAGTTATTTGTCCATACATAAAATTTGCCAAACATGACGAACGTTGACGTTTACGATGATCTCTATTTGTAAGTATTGTATCCGTCTCATTATTAATACAGGTTAAATGTTACCGAAAAAAAAAACCAAAGATATTGATTGAAAAGTGTCGAAAACGTGAGTAACAACCTATTATTTTTAGGTACAAGACGTACGAATGTTTATACGTGGAAGCTGTGGAAGCAAAGGTCCTGCTTTCATTTGACAGGGATAATTATAGGATAAATCTGCACGGTAGTAGACCTTGATTTAACAACTTATCAATTGTTATATCACTTTTAAAGCTGTTTATTTAATTTCGTTTTATTTTATAATTATTTTCCTGAGTTTTTAAAGTCAATATTTGTAGACTGATAAAATTAACATTGACCGTGTTTATGTTCGATAAAGTGACGATGATAAAGTTCAATATGTTTTAAGTCTCATTAATCTATTCTCCTTTTTTAAATCCATTTTCGTCGATCAATATGTATGATCTGTTAAAAAAAAAAGAAATTAATACAACCGTAATAACAATTTTCATTGTATCGATTCAATGAAACTTGTGTGTATAAGTCGTTGTCAACTATCATACATAAAAACTATACATTGCGGCGGTATGAGGATATAGATTGTTCATAATTAATCAAAAAAGATCTTTGAAACATCAGATCAAGGATTTGTAACACACAAGTAAAATAAAAAGAAATTTCAAGTGAAAATGAAAAAGATCCGATTTTTGGAAATGAATTGATTTTAACTTTTGTTTGCATAATTATTTTATGGCTAACAATCTAAACCGAAGGGTGTTACTTTTCCAGCTGGATCGGCTAGTCAAATTGAAGAAGCAGCAAGTCGCAAGAAGATATGGGGCATAATCGGGATCATTCGGCTGCTGCAGTGCCGATATTTACTTGTTATCACCGAAGCAGAAAAGGTCGGCACAATTGCTGGCCACACGATTTATAGGATAGCGTCTACCGAGATGGTTCGTTATGAGACGTCGTCGTTACACTTGAGCGAAAAGCAATGGGAAAGCAACGAGACCTACGTCGAGATGATCCAAACAGTGCTAAACACTCCACATTTTTACTTTAGTTATACGTACGACCTAAGTCACAGGATGCAGAAACTCCACAACACGACACCAGAGTTTTTGCAGGTAGTTTTTAAATTTGTATGGTCATAACAGTATAGTAGATGGAAGAAAGAAAAAAAATTCAAACAGTTTGCATCGTATATGATTAATGAACACTTGACCTTATTTTTAAATATTTAAAGTCAAGTCGTAGTTACAGTATGTACTTTGCGAACTGTGATGGTATAATGTATGATTAAAATATTTTCATCTAAATGAGGGTATGAATGAAAATGAGCAAAAAATATTTGTCAATTTTTCGAGAATTTCATGCTGACATCAAGCTCCAATTAAATCGAGAAGAAAATTAAAAAGAAACTTATTCAATTACATTAAAATGAAATTGTCGAGAAATTTGTTTTAAATTTTGTTATCATTATAAATAAATTATTCATATCATTTACTATTGACCCTAGAAAACTGGCGTTATTACTAAAAAGAAAAATGTAAGTACAATACTGTTGGAATCAAAGTTTATTGATAGTGAAAACACGTTATTTTGTTTTATTACTCGAACTGTCGTAACTGCAACTAATTGACTCGTACTCAAACACAGTCTTTTTGACAAGCAAACAAAAAAGAAGAACAAAGAACATGTAAAATAATTCACCTGTTGCGTCGTTAAGCTCATTCTTTCTTCATCTTTGAAAAATGTATATACTATAATTATTCGGTATTTAATTTATAAAATTAACATTTTAATTTTGCATAAATGTTGGTATACCTATCTTTTTTATAGACTTAAACTTAAAATGAACAGTCATTAATGCACTTTTAATTGTTGAATGCTGTCTAGATACCACTCATTGAGAGAGCTGATCCAAGATTTATATGGAACGCGTATCTTCTTCGAGAGCTCACCCATCGTCAAGAACATCACAAATTTTGTTTGCCAATAATACATGGCTGTATCCTTTCAAAGTGGCACATTGAACAAATATTACTTTTTTTATCTTATTTTATTTATTCTATTAACTTATTATTTACATCATGAGTATTTTATTAATTTTATTGATTATTTGTACTTTTTATAATTTTTTGTTTTAATTATGTGATTTATCATATCCTGCATGTATAAAAGAAGGATCAAAAATTATAAATGAATATCGACTATTTGAAATAGATTGGCCTTAACAACTTTTCCCTTAGTTGTTTCACTGAACACGTTCGTGGTGAATGGCATACCTTTCAACTGGGGCATTATTTCACGACGAAGCGTGAACAGGGCCGGCACCAGGTTATTCTCACGAGGAGTCGACAGAGATGGCAACGTGTCCAATTTCGTTGAGGTCGAGCAAATCCTCGAGGTCAACGGGGACCGTAGCTCTTTTGTCCAAACTCGCGGCTCGATCCCTCTGTTCTGGGCCCAGTACCCGAATCTAAAGTACAAACCAAAACCACAGCTGAGCCTTGAAGAAGACCACGTAACTGCTTGCGCTCGTCATCTCGATGCGCAGATATTTCATTACGGCAGACAGATCCTCGTCAATTTGGTACAACAAATAAAAACACTATTTAACACTAGAACAACAAAGGCAAAACCTATTTAAGTGACTATGAAAATTTTAATTGTTTCAGATTGACCATCACGGCTCAGAAGGCGTTTTACAAGAAACATTCCGTCGCACAGTGCACAGGCTAAATTACGACAACGTTCGTTACGAAGCGTTTGATTTTCACGCAGAGTGCAAAAAGATGCGCTACGACCGACTCAACATCCTGATGGACCGTTTGGCACTGGACCTCGAACAGATCGGATACTTTTTGCTAACAAAAGACGGTGCTTTGCTGTCAGTTCAAGACGGGGTCTTCAGAACTAACTGCATCGACTGCCTCGATCGAACAAACGTGGTGCAGAGCATGATCGCGAAGCGAGTTTTGAACGACGTCTTGAACAAATTGGGTGTTCTGCAACGTATCGAGGAGTATCCTGCGTTGGAACACCAGTACAAACAAGTAATTTGAGTGATGAAATTAAAACGACTTCTATATGCAACAAAATTATAAACGAAATACGATTGCCTTTGTGTAACTTCTAGGTCTGGGCCGACAATGCTGATGTGATTAGCACACAATACTCAGGAACTGGGGCTTTGAAAACCGATTTCACTCGGACAGGAAAGCGGACAAAAAAGGGTGTACTTAGGGATGGATGGAATTCTTTAACTAGATACTTCAAGAACAATTTCGCAGACGGATTCAGACAGGTGAAGATTGAATGATTTTATTATTTTAAGATTGAGATTTTTTGAACGTAAAGAAAGATAATCTAACGGAATACTGAAATTCTGAAAATTGTAAAATCTTCTTTTATAGGACGCCATCAGTTTATTTTTGGGTCGCTACATCGTAAGGGATGACGAATGGGTCGGTTGCGATTGTCCCCTGGCTAGAGGAAAAAGTTGGCGGTACGCCACCTTTCCAGTTGTGTTACTGATTGCATCGTCAATGCTCGTAGCGCATATCATCATGCCTTCGAATTACACGACAGAAATTTTACTGTACATGCTCTTTTGGGCAGCTATGATCGCTGGAACTATGGCGACCATCATGCACCATGGTCATTTATATGTGGACAATCCGAAACTAGGAACTTCATAATAGCAAAATCATTATTAACACGGAAAGTTGGTCTATTCTTTCTAAATTACATTTGATGGTTAAATTTGTTTAACCATTCGTATAATTTGCGAAAAAAAAAAAAAACTTTTGAATGAGAAATAAAATGAGAATCAAATGAAACAAATAGGATTGAAGTATACAATTTCTATAACATATTTTACTTGGCACTTTTTGTTAATCAGTCACTAGATGTATGTGATTTAGTTTGAATTGAAACTAAAAAAAATAAATAATATTAATCGTTCGTAATTTTATTTTTTAATTCAATGTTGAAATTCGATGCAAATATTATAACAAAATTATTGTAAACGGTGGTTGTCGTTCCAACTGTGAAACGAAAACTCGGAATCTTACAGTTTTATATCTCGCACACGTTATATTGTATAAATAATGTAATATGTATTGAATGTTATTATTTAGTGTTTAAAAATAAACAGTTGAAAAGACTTCATTTGAAAAGTTTTTATTCTCAATTGTAGTACAAAATAAAAAACATCACTCGACCATTTGTAACACATAAAAATACAATCGTAATTTAATTGTTTTTCTGCTTCGACTGAGCTTTCTTTTTCTTTTTCTTCTTATATTTTCTCTTTGATTTATTTTCCGGTAGTTTTGGTGCCATCTCGTTGAACAGTATAATACCAAAGGGATCTTTAAACGTTCCAACTAAAATCTTATACGTTACAGACTCGTTCAATATTCTGTCATCTTTGATAAAAACTTCGTCAACTATGTCATTTATATCAGGATTCCTAAGAATGAACATGGATTATTATTCACATTAAAATTATAGGTTACCACAACAATCAATATAAAATTATACGTACCAGTTGATCTTTTTAAATTCTTCCATCTTTTTTAAGGCATTTAACTTTTATAGCATGAAACAATGTTTGACAAATTACACAATTGTCAATGAACCGCACTTCTTTCTCTAAATTTCAATATTTTGGTTACGATTCGTGCATTGTTTACCACTGTGTAACTCTGACAAAAACCGCTGTGGCGCTGCGAGTCAGGTCTTAAAGTTATATATACTTATATATGAACACTAGTTTGTTTACAAATAAAGTCAGAAGGTCACACAATTTTTTAATAAAATGAAATTTATATCCAGCCAGTTTATTATTTTTAGTTTCCAAAAAATTACTAGATATATTTTATTTTATGAAAACAATTGTTGAATGACCCCCCTGACCTTGACTCGTTTTTGTGTATAAACAAACATCTTTTCATATTGCTTTAAAAACTTTGGTAGAAGTTAAAATATGTTGCAATTTTGTGTTTTGAAAAATTTATAATCTTCAATTTAATAAAAATGTCATCACTTACGTTATTTTTGCATTTTGTTATCACTTTTCACTAATTCAATACGATTTAACACACTAACACAGATCATTTTTATTAAACTTTTGTATTTTCACAAAGCAAGTGAACTTTGTTGATATATTTAGCATAATTCCTTGTTTATTTTTCTGTTTATATAACCTTAACAAAACTCAAATCTTCCAAGAAAAAAATTTCTTGAATGATGAAAAAATTGCAAACTACATGATTCGCAATACATGGTTAATTTTAGTTGATCAAAAATGTATTAACTTACTTTTACGATCAACCACCGTCCTTGTTGAATCCCATGGTGCGATTTCATCTCAATTGTTTGTTTATCCTCTATTTTTTGTGAACATAACCTTGAGTGTGACCTCCCCATCGTTTTTTGACACCTCACATTCACTTTTTTCACTTGTTTCATTAGCACATTTCACTTTTTATTCGTTTTTAAAACACACCACAACTTCAAACTTTCACAGGACACTCCGAAAAGCAAGAACAAACGCGCGCGAAACGGCAAAAGGAACTGTGCAGTTCCACTGAAATCCGATCGATTATCCCGCGCATGCGTGCAAGGACTATCGAATTTTATAGTCTGATTTACATCGAGACGTCGAAATATTTCGCCCATTTGATTTTATAATAATGATAAGTTCATTTTCTTGTCAACTTTTATCATACTGAACTTGTTCAAACTTGTCAGTTAGCAGTTACGCGGTAAAATTCGCGACGGTCCATTGTTCGGCGATTGTTGCTTTAACAAGATGGCGTCGCCGGTACTGCTTTTTTCCGACCGCCCGCTCATGCGCGCGTTCACTTGTTTCAACCGGAACGAACAAGATGGCGTCCAAGTCGCCCCCTCTCTTTTGTGTAATTGCTTGTAGCTTCGCGCGCAAATTCAAATCGTGTTCTTTAAATAATTTTAAATATTTGCTCAAGTTAATAAAAATTAAAAAAGAAAATCAAATTTGTCAATAATGTTTTTTTCAATAAAAAATAAATGAATGTCAATACATGTGAAAAAATAACAAGTGAATAAATGATATCAAATACTTTCATAAACACCAAATTTATATTCCCATCTCTCTCCCTCCAACAACCAACCAACAATAAAAAAAAGTCAGTTGTCTCTTTTGCACCAAAGATAAAAAGAGTGACAGAAGAAACTACAATCGTATTTGATCCTTTGCATCAGAAGCAACGTTTTATTATAGCCAGGATTCGAAGTTCAAAGTTAAGGATAGAGATGAGGTTAGGTAAGTAGGGACACGGAAACGTCAAATGGAGTTTGACACTGCTGTGCGCACGTAGAGTTGACAAATATGAAAACACTTGTCGATCGGTGCGCCGTGTCAGATTGAGCTTAGTCGTGCGAGCAGCCTCTACCGAATATGAATATTATCTGGTGCTTATCTTTCACGTAATCAAATTTATGTTTTGATGATTCACTTGGCGCTAGAGTTGTGTAACTGGTTTCGAAATTTTGACACAGAGAGTCCAGTTGAGAGGATCATGACCCAATGGCTGTGTAAATAATCAGGTGGTTTTTCGTCGCGAACAATGCTCCAGGCAACAAACCTGTCGTCTTGACACACGAGGAAATGAGTCACTTTCGGCGCACAATGGCCATCGGGTTGTTCATTTGGAGCCTCGTGCTCCTTCAGTGCTGCTTATTGGTTTCAACAGATGCTACGGAACAGTATCCAGTAGAATACATGAGCAAGGATGAGAGAGAGTCCCTCAAGTATGTAAAAAATTATTTTCTATCAACGTTATTTATCTTATCTTATTATCATGCAAAAATAAGTTCCAATTGAAAATGATCAATTTTATTTCAACTTATTTATTTCTTTTTCAGAGAAGAAGCTCGTGACATGTTTTATCATGCTTACAATGCTTATATGGTAAGTACATTTTAATTGCAATGTTTATTACAAAAAGTCCAATGATGGAATTGTCAACTGATGAGCTATGTTTATTAGGATAACGCTTATCCGGCCGACGAATTGATGCCGTTGAGTTGTAAAGGGAGGTACAGAGGTTCGGAGGCCAACAGAGGCGATATTGACTTCACATTGGGAAAGTATGTAATTAGCAAACTTGTTAAAAATTATTGCCTCATTATGCAGATTAAACAGCCACGAATTTTAAACTGCTAATTAGTTTTTGTTTGAATGAAAATGTTTATTCTTTTCTTGCAGCTACTCTTTAACACTGGTCGACACTTTGGATACCCTCGTCGTCTTGGGCGACTTTGAAGAATTCGAGAATGCAGTTAAACTTGTTATTCGAGACGTAACATTTGACACGGACGTTATTGTTTCGTTGTTTGAAACTAATATACGAATGCTAGGGTGAGCTAAGATGTTTCAGTAAAAAATTTGCAAAGAAAGAAAGTGTTTGTAATTAATATTAATATGAGTAATAATAATCGTTCATAGTGGTCTCCTGAGTGGTCACATTCTGGCCGAATATTTGCAACAGCGAGCGGATTTAATGTCCTGGTACCGAGGACAGTTACTAGATTTAGCCAAAGATTTAGGGTATCGATTTTTGCCTGCATTTAACACCACCACTGGAGTACCATATGGCAAGGTAAACAAATGAATGAAATTCCTTTACTGAAAATAATTGGATATTCAAAATACACTTTATTAATTCATGGCAACAATTTATAGATCAACCTCAAAAACGGGATGAAAGGAGTTTCAATGGAGATGTCTAGAGAAACGTGTACAGCTTGTGCGGGAAGCATGATTTTGGAGATGGCTGCATTATCACGATTAACAGGCGAACCCATATTTGAGGTAAGCATATAGAATTGAATTTTTATCCTTTAAACACGAATATTGCAAATTCGTTTTTTAAATAAAGTTGTAACATTTACTGTATTGAGATTTTATCTTCGGAGAACGTGACTTTATCAATTTCTAATCTAAGGTTTTCTTGTTGAATAATCAAATTTTCTCTTAGAATATTGAAATTTTTATATTTTTCAATATATTAAATTAAATTTTATAGTTGTATCTCGATTACTTTCGTATTAATTTAAAAGTCAATAAATGAATGACTAATGATTTTCATTTCAATGTAGGAAAAAGCACAAAAAGCTATGGATGTGTTATGGAAAATGCGTCACCGAGGAACCGATCTGATGGGTTCGGTTCTAAATGTACACTCCGGCGATTGGGTGCGAAGAGATTCCGGTGTCGGTGCCGGAATAGATTCATATTATGAATATTGTCTGAAAGCCTACATTCTATTAGGTATGCTTATTCATTTTTCGTTTTTCAAATAAATTAAAACTTGTATGATTTGTAGAATGAAAGGATCTAATGAAATTAACAAATGTGTGTCCAACAGGCGACGAAAAGTATTTGGGACGATTCAATAAACATTATCAGGCTGTGATGAAGTACGTTAGTCAAGGTCCCATGTTGTTAGATGTGCACATGCATAGACCAAACACTAATTCAAAAAATTTTATGGATGCGCTATTGGCTTTCTGGCCAGGTTTACAAGTGAGTTCAACTACTGCTAACAATGTTACATACCGACTTGTGATGAAAATGTGATGAAAAACATTATTTTCATGATTGACAAATTTTTAGGTACTAAAAGGTGATATAAAACCAGCAGTTGAAACACACGAAATGTTATATCAAGTCATGCAACGGCACAATTTCATTCCAGAAGCTTTCACTACTGATTTCCAGGTACTCAAAAAACTTTGATGCATTTTCTATTGATAATTATCATCATTTTTGTTACATTTTATATTTTGTTATTCTAGGTTCACTGGGCTCATCATCCCCTTAGACCTGAGTTCCTAGAGTCCACTTATTTCTTGTACAAAGCCACCGGGGATCATTATTATCTGAACGTTGGTCGCAAAGTTCTTCGAAGTCTTCAAACTTATGCTAAAGTGCCTTGTGGTTATGCGGCCGTCTCGGACGTGCGGACTAACAAACACGACGATACGATGGACAGTTTCTTTTTATCGGAAACACTCAAGTACTTGTTCCTATTATTCGCTGAACCCGATGACTTGATGTTGAACCTCGACGAATTTATCTTTACTACCGAAGGGCATTTATTACCACTTACATTGTCATCAGCGAGAACCAACATCTCGACGGTAATTAGTTTGATTTATGAAGCTTTATTATAATCACGTTTGTTAATTTGATTTCAATTTCAGGCAAGCGATAAGGATCCGATTCATGTCAACGCGATGGATATGACTTGTCCAAATAGTCTGCACCTGTTCCCTGCGACTGTTCGAATGCCTCTAAGAAATATGGTGGAAGATGTTTGCCCAAGTCGATCCCTAACCAGGAGATTGAGCGCCGCTCAATTTCAGGTACAATTTTATCAACAAACATTTTCTTTGTCACGGATGTTTTTGGAAATCAAACTGATGAATCATTTCAGGCAAGCAATACGGAGCATTTAAAAATTCTCAGCGAGATGGGTATCACGATTCTGACCCTGGCTGACGGACGTATTCAACTACTGCACACTTCCTCGAATGTGAGTTACTTATTAACAGGTGCACAAGTATCTGTGTCTTATCACATCTAAATTTGATTTACGTTGCAGGCCAAAAGTGCAAGGCATTCAGAAGAAGGGATCATTTTCATGCAAGAGATGGTCGAGATCAGTAAACTGCAAGCAAAGAAGTCTCGCACGATGCGAATGCAAAAGATTTCTTTCAAAATACCAGGCTTGGATCGGGAAATTGTTTTACTCGCAGGGCCAGCGCACTTCGGACTTGTGTTGCAGGAGTCGAAAAAAGTCACTGGCAAGGTCGCACAGGCCGAGCCAGTCACAGCTTGCACCGATCTACAAAATGCTGACGAGTTAAAAGGAAAAATTGCTCTTGTGATGCGCGGGGAATGTACTTTTGTTGCAAAAGTTAGTACCATTTTTTTACGCCCCTTTGTTTTATTTTATGTTATTTTTTTATACTGTAAATCAATACGTCGAACTTTTTTAGGCTCGTCGATTACAACAAGCTGGAGCCATTGCTACCATAGTGCTGGATAATGTTGAAGGCTCGAGTGTCGAAACTTCGCCAATGTTTGCAATGTCGGGAGACACTGTCGATGACGCTGATGTCAAAATTTTGGCCGTGTTTCTGTTTAACGTCGAAGCTGAAGAATTAATAAGCGCCTACAAGACACATAAAAACAATCTAGTCGTTACGATTGGTTAGTATCAAGTTTTGTACAGACAATCAGGATGTATGTTATGATTTGGTTGGCATGTTATCTCGAATAGTGCAAATTTAGACACATTCACACGCGAGACATTGCTCTATCATGTAGTTGGCGATTGTTTTTACACTGTTTTCGTTTTCTAGAAATCTTTACTTTTGCACGACTTTTTTTCAATCAATTTAGTAGTTTAACCAATCCTGTATTGCAATATTCCAAATTTTCTATTATTGTAAAACATTGTATGAAATCTTATATACCTACTCTGTTGTGTTTTATTGCATACAAAACATTGAGACAGTGAATGCTTGAGACTATTTTAAAAACCGAGTTGAAGACTTGATGAATAAAAATAAAAATGAAATAAGATAAGCTGCCTTCAAAATTGAACTTTGTAAATAAGCAATTATTAATTTCACTTGCTTGTTGCGGTGAGCTTTCAAATTGTATGTAAATTGTTGTACATATGTCGAACTCATCTTCGAACCGTTTTAGAAATAATGTTGACACAACATGCGGTACCTTTTGCCAACAAAAATGCTTCCACTTTTTGAACTATTTTTATACGACAAAACAAATTGCGATTAAATGATCATGTTTAGATTATTATTATACATAAGTACTGTTAATTGAAAAGTTATAATTATTGTTATAACAGCCGAATATCCAATTTTATTTTGTTATACTTAGACATCTTAAAATCAATAAACGTTGTTATAATTTCGCAACTTTATGTTTTTTACAACCCAACAACCTCATCTTTATTTTGCCACTAGATATTTCTTTTCAATACAAAAGCACAACCCAATGGATGCATATTAAAGTCCATTTCTACTTTGCAGGAGTTTACGGGCCGAAGGATGTTATTCAGCTGAACGCTCCATCAGATATATCCATGTTCGAAAGACTGAAAGGTTCTCTGAAAGAATTCCTAAACAGTCAAATTATGCCTCAGGTAATACTCTTTTTATCTAAGAATATATCCTGTCATGTTTCAACTAATTTTGTTAATAACAATGGTTTATTTCCAACAGCATCCTCCAGCAAAAGAGCCGGTTGATCGACAGACAAGAGACAAGTCAGAAAACTGGATCGAGTTCGAGAATCTGCGTTGCGCCATCACAAAGGACGAGGAGGATGAATTGTTGCACATAAGCGCGGTGATGCCTTTGCCAGCGAACTCGACCCTGCTGGAGTGGAGTCCGGACAAAGTGGAACCTTACAAGACGGACTTGAAAAGTTGGTGGCTGTTTCTGCGCCAGGTGTTCATTAGTGAGATCTACACGAAGACTCGGGGGGCGTTGAAAATTAAGTACAGCGAGCTGAAGGGTCTCCACGAGAGCATCATGGCTCACCGCAGGATGTTGGACGGGAGCAGTAGCCAGCTGGTGCTGTGGCTGCTGTCGGAACTCAGCGAGGTGAGCGTGAGCCCAGCCCTGCTCGCGGTCAGCGAGGTCATCGAGCTCAAAAATATCAAACGAATCATGACCTCGGCGGTCATCAGACCGACTAGCCGGATTACGCGCATCACTGACCCCGACACCGACCCGGTCGACCAGATTGAGAACGCGCTCTGCGGCTACCTTGTGCTGCTTGACCAACTCATGTCCAAGTTTGTCAAACACCAATTCCAGACGAAATCCTGGCCTGATACGATCGACTTCGAGCAATTTTTGTTGCTCAACACGTGGATCTTCAACTCGGGCATCAACAGTCTCATCCTCTCCAAATTGGAGATCCTTGAGAACGGAGAATTTCTCGCCTTCAAGGAGATACCAACCGAGGTGGAAAAATGGACTCGGCAAGATTTCCTCGAGAGGTGCAAGAGATTGGTCTATTTTGCGATCAAACATAGACTGGAGGAGAAGAAGTTGCGCGATCATGAACTGATAGTAACAGATAAGCAACAGGAATCAAACAAAGAGGAGGGCAACAATCTCAGCAACGCCAGCAGACATATCGATGAGTTGTAACTTGCAATTCTGCAAGCCGGGGGCGATTTTCATCGTTTCAATTGTATATATCATTCTTCTTTTTTTTTTTACCGTTCCAACTTTTGGATTAACTGTTCATATGTGATCTTTCTGTGATCGATCAACTGGCCAAATGGAAAACGGATTTGAGTTTGACAAAAGAGAAAGAGTAATCTATATAGGATATATGAAGAAGATTTAAAAGATAAAATATTCTACCTTGTATGAGAAATTAAAATGAATATTAAAATATTGAAAGATATGTCTGTTTGAATTATATAGTGTTAGATGTGACAAAAATCGTATGTTTTTTCTTAAAAAGAACTGTTTTTCGTTAGTTTGATAATGTAATTACAATGACATCAATCGCGGAAAAGAAAAGAAAACTATATAATCAATCGAGATTTTCTTTTTCATGTGTTGTAATTGTTGTTGAATGTTCTAAATATCTTTCATTGTTTGAAATTCAATTCGCTTGTAATTGTAAAATTGAATAGCTGATGTAAATTTATAGAAAATGTTATTAAACAAATGAACTCTATTAAACTGATAAAGCAAAGGTAATGATCAATAATGTATTGATAAGAATTATACGTTCGGCTGCTTTGTTTTGAAAATATAATATTCCGGTTGTATATGATGTATAAAAATGAACGTTCGTTTGATATAACAAGTTTTAATCTTCTGCTCCGGAAATGGAAATTAGATAAAGCATCGCAACGTACTAGATCTTATAGCAGAGAGTTTATATTGTCATCACTTTGTGTATCGAATTTCGATTGATATTTGGTGAATTTTTTTTTCTCCCACTGTATATGTAAAAAAGTTTAGTCGCCATGTAATATATAAGATTTAAGTATAAATATTATATGCAAATATATATGTACATATGTAACAACTTTTTATATACTAACAATGAAAAATATAATAAGTTTACAAATAAAAAGACTGTCTATTGAGATTTTATTCAACAATCGAATGATCATTAGATTTTTTTTTCATCTTATGAACATAATTTTCTACTATAACAAATGTAACAAATCTTGCAATGTTTTTTTCTTATTCGAAACAAATTTAATCTGATAATTAACGTATTGTTTGTTTTGACATACCAAGGCATGTTTTTAATGTTCAATTTCGAAACAATATTATTGTCATTGTTTATTATTTGTCAACAAATTTGTTACACTGTTGTCAGTATAATAAATAATATATACATTTATTTTTTTTATATCTAAAAATCAAATTCTCAGGAGTGATTTTTGATGCAACAGTTTGCAAAACTGCGAGATCAGTTACGGTGTAAGGCGCGATTAATCACCAAACGGCGGGCAACTTCAGGCGGTACAGTTGACGTTCTATTCAAAGATGGCGATGACGACGGATACGCCATGTTTTTCATGATGTTCGTGTATTAGACAAAAATTTTTGCGATTTAATTCGTGCGAGCAAAATGGCCGATGATGATTCCTGGTCGCTGAAGGAGGATTATCACTTTGACCTTGGCGCCGATTGCAGGAACATAATCTATCATTCCAATTTAAACGTTATACTTTTTGCGACCAGCAACGCAGAGGTATTGGTATTTGATGTTAACACTGGGACAGTTTTGCACCGAAGCTGTCTTTCCGGTAAGTGTCACGTTACAACGCCGTCATCTCGGCCCTTGTTTTGTTTGCCAAGTGCTCGTGTCACCATCCGGTTGTTCATTTTCGCCTTGCCAAAAACGACACCCATCGACCCCAGCACGTTACTGCGCTCGACCATTCACACTCCATTCTTTCCTCCACACTTTCTCGCAGTCCAACTCATTCCAATTCAACGCATCTCCGATCGCCTTTTGTTTATGTTTTATATTGTTCAAAACCATTGTTCTCAAAGCCACAAAAGTCAGTTGGATTTAACTCAGCTAATTGATATAAATGCTGTTTTTATTATGATGATCCATGTGACTTGTCTCAGAAAATGGTACTGCCAAACCGATGACAATGAAGTTATTCAAGAAGACACCTATTTCCATCTTTACACATCAATTTTCATTTTTACTGTTACATTATTATTTGCTCAAACGGTCCATTAATAAACTCGGAGATAATAAAAAGGATAACTTTTTATTATTCCTGTAAACAAAAACAATCAAATTTAATGACGGCGGTAAATCACCGCTGACCTTCAAAATTGTCTTATCAGAAAATGATTATTTAAAAACAATTTTTTTTTTTTCAATTACATTAGATTACACATTATTTTTGGTTAGAAAATGTAACGAAGGACGAATTATGATAAGTGTGATATTTTTTCAGGCAAATCAGACAAGAAACTGCAAGGTACATATTTGAGTGAGAGTGTGAATAAAATATTGTACTCGGACGGTCGTGGGATAGGCGTTCGCAGTGACTACAATGGTGTTCTCCTGTTGGACACGATCTTGCAAAGACCGGTGTTTCGCACCGAGGATGTCGTTAAATTGGAGCTGCTGCTGTCCGAGGCTATTTTGCTATTACAATGTCTGCAGTCCACGGAATTGCCAGGAGTCGAGCACGTGCAGGAAGTGCTCGACGAACTGTCGTCCAAAATTGTTACAGCTCAGAACAAACAGAAGAAGGGAGCGAAAGCGCAGAAATTGCGATTACATTCGGTAAACCTAAGAATTTCAACGGCATAAGACAAAGATTTGTTTTATCACGTGAGATATTTGGACCGGGAGAGTAATTGTGATTTTATTTCGGTTGCAGTGGAACACGATATGTTTAGAATTGCCGCACACAGTCTTGAAGCTTGTATGTTCCGGGTTGGTGATGGAATTGAGGAAGCAGAAAAAGAATGTACCTGTATTGCCAATAGCTTCTGCCATTAGCGAAAGACTCAACGGCCTACTGCCTGGCCTCGCACTGGAGGGCGAAAGCATCGATCGCGAGCTCATGTTTAGTGAGGCCACGCGACATGAAACGTTTTCCAAATGGCCACATATGAACTACAAGTATTTTCATTTCTTTTCATCTCCTCCTTTCATTAATACTAGAACAGAGGCAGTCATTTGGATGCTTTCAAAAAGTCAAACTCCTGCATCTGTAATTCATAACCGAATCCTTTCAGATTTTTTTATCTTTTAAAATTTGCCCATACAAAGGATTAATATTATTTATATTTATTATTAATGATTCGTGATTTTAAAATAATTTGAGACACTTGTTTATCAATATTTTTCAAACCCAGCTGAGGAACGTGTTCAGACATGTTCAGACAAGTATCTTTTTTTCGGAACACTTGTTTTTTTATAAAAATATAAACATGGTTTTATTCACTTTATTATAACGAGATTATGCATAATCACATAACACATTATAAATAATTTTTTTACAATTAATAATTAGATTTTTCACAGGAAATCAAAATGACTGCCTCTCGTCATTTTCCGTAGGTTAAAACTTCAGTTGGTCTGCCATTAAGGTGAAACATGCAATATTTGAATAACTTTTCAACTGAACTTCATATTTTTGATCGAAAAAAAAGTTAACAAGCTTAATGAAAAAATGGAAGTAAATATAACAGATGTTCTTCATTTGTTTCAAATTCATGAATGAAATTTGAAAGTTTGAAACACATGTTTCACCTCGAACACAACTGTCATTTTAATTTCTCTTTGCAAAATTTTAATGTAAAGTTACCAGATCAAGTACTTGGCATTGAAAATAATACAAAGTAAAATAGTCAACAAAAATTACATCTTGGAGCAAGATAAAAGAAATTAAAACAAGATGAATGATTGTAGATGGGCACTACCCGACCAAATGGCTCAAGCTGGTTTTTATCATGAACCGAACCAGACGAGTCATGATAGGGCGCTTTGCTTCACATGCAATGTTTGCCTGGTTTGTTGGGAGCCTACAGACGAACCGTGGTCAGAGCACGAAAGACATTCGCCCGTATGTCCCTTTGTTAGAGGAGAATACACACACAATGTGCCCATGTTGGTGATACTTGCCACTGCCCCGGCTCTCGTCCCCGGCGATGCGGTCGAAGTTTTAAGCACTACCAACGTCGCCGGTCTCGTCAGCACCGCTTCACACAACGGCTCGGTCAATATTTGGAACGTCAAGACGCAGTTCAAAGTAACTATATACCAACGATTGATAAATCAATATCATAACCACTCTCTGTTCATATTCAAATCAACATCGATTTCTTTTTCATTTCAGCGTGAAATATCGTTCTACATAACTCCCTGCGATCAGGAGATTAACAACAAAGATCCCTTGGAGTTTATCATCTCAAAGAGTCACAGCGTGCCGGGTTTGCCACACGCAGAGAGCGACAATTTACAGTTGACAGCCCTAGCACTGGTGGGAACAAAACAGGCAGTGCTGTCAGAAGTAACAGAAGGAGCAGCGAAATCTGACACGTCAAATGTCGCTTCAAGCGGTGATCTTGCGTCGTCAGACATCAGACCTTGTCTGGTCTGCGGAGTCACAGTGTCGATGACTAGTTCGTCACAGATGCGATCCCTTGAGAATGTGTGGGCTTCCTCTACCAACCTGGCGCCATCTTCGAGTTTGATCCGAGCTATGAATAGTGTTAACACTGCTACCAGCAATAACAGCTTGGATATAATGAAGGCAAATATCCGACAATCCATTATCATAAATTTGCAATGTATACTATAACGATATATGTAAAGTTATTGTTCTCTACAATCATACCATAATTATTTCTACAAAATGACATTGTGTTCCTTACAATATACATAGTAATCATTACAACTCGGTTTTCTCACTTTAAAGAACAAAAACTTGTATCGATAATTGTTTATTTTTTCTATTAAATCTAAAAAAATGTATGCCTGAATTGCAGGTGGCGGATACGTATAACCCTCTGAGTTCACACTACCTGGTGGTTTGTGATTTTCATCACAAGAGTGCCCCGATTGATTCGATGAAAGATGACGAGACCAACAGCACCAAGGACCCGAAGAAAAAAGATAGCGCAGTTACTGGTACCGGCACGAGTGCAAGTTCGAACGGTAACCGACAGGACAATATGTACCATGAGATCCTGGCAAGCAAGTTTCTACTTGAGGATGTGATTGAGGACGTGGATGCACAGATAACCGTCGCCAGCAAACACTTTTTTCCACCGCCGTTGCAGTACACCGCGTCGTCGTCGAATTGCGTCCATGCGACAACCATCGACATCACTGTGCCACAGATATCAGCCCAGTTCGACAGCAATTTCAATCCGATCAATGGCGAACAGTTTGCTTCAACGTCTGAGCTTGCTGGGATCGCTAAGAAATCGGTCCAAGCTAATTCGAAGAACGCAAATTCAGAACCAGTGGTGGTTCAGAGTGTTCGAATCGATGCCCCGGATTCGTTGAGGATCACCCATGTGGCGCCGACCAAGGACGGGAAGCACCTTTACGTTGCTCTTTGCCCTAAAGAAACGACCCTTGATTCAAACCAGATGGACGTAGATGAGGATAGCGAATTTTATACATCCAAGAGTTATGTTTACTGGGACCAGAATGAGGCGCATTGCAATGGTGAAATCAGAAACGATAGGTGAGATGAAGTTTTGATAAATAAAAAAAGAAATTTAAGGGAACGTGCAATATCTTTAAATACATTAATTCAAATTGTGTCATTTATTTTTCAGATACAACAATGCACTTTTGTTAGTTTATGCTCTCGATTTCTCTGATAAGGTAGTAAAAATATCGCGTGAGCCAGTGTGGAGACAGGAATTGAACGCTGATCAAGCACCGATAGAGCATGTGATGATTCCTTTGAGAAACAGTAAACGCAAGAGCGACAACGAGGAGGAAACTGTAGTTGAAGACGAAGAGGAAGACGAGGAAAGAGGTCCCAGAGGGTTGATTGCTCTCGTCTGCAAGGACGGTATCGTTAGGCTGCTGGATTTGCGGAACCTGAGAGTCGTCTCCATGGCAAAGCCACCTACGGACAAATTTGTTTCCGCAGCTTATTGCAATAGTAAGATTGCGACATTAATTTTGTCGTATTAAAATTAATCCAATCAAGTGATTGGTGTTTGTTTTGTAACTAATTTCATTATTCGTTTAGGTTTAGAAAGATTGTGTATAAGCACCAGCACCGGGGGTCTCTACTTTTACTCGTTGAACGGCGAAGAGGAGTCAGCTGGAGAAAAAGAAACTGATGACCTGAGTATGATCACCGAAACTGCTAGCAGTGGAGCCGCAACACCCAGTACTTCTAAGTCTTCCAGATTAGAAACGTGAGTGTCTATGAAACAATTTTAGTGTCACATTTAGGTGTGAAATTAATGAGTTAAGTCAAGGTAGTTATATAATCAAATGAATTTTTATTTTACAGCGATCCAATAATAGCGAATAGACCGAATTTAACAAACGCGGATTTGCGAACGTTGTACAAACTGACTCGATTCGAGCGTGGTTCTCCACCCTACATCGCAACTGTATCTCCTTGTTGGAGTGAGATGATGCAGGCGCAAAGACAGCGTCGTCATCCCCAGCATCTTCACCAGGCGGAAGACAACACACGAACTTGGAGATTACAAAATGACGTGTAAGATTTGAATGATTGGTCAATGATTGTATTATGCAAATATAATTTATTGTTGTTTCAAAGATACAATTATGTTGATACATTTTCAGCACGACATGGGATGAACATGTGTTCGAGCTCTCGTTGCCTCGATACTACACAACTCAGGGTGCTATAGAGCACGTGGATGTTCGATTTACATTGCACATGCCCTGCACCGAAGTTCCCAACATCCAAGTCACTTTACTGAACATGAGTCGGATTGGACCCACGAAACAGTCGACGTCCGTTGATGACAGGATAGATTTCAGTATTGGAACAGACACGAAGAACGAAAATCAAAGCATCCTGGACGAGTATCTGCAAAACCATAATTGCGAGATATTGTGCGGCCCGATCAGCTTACAGCGATGCATGGACTTGTCGGATCAGTACGGATCTGTCACACTGACAAGTCCGAAACTTTTTTCTACCAAAGTTAAGACCTTGTTAGTTCACATCAAAGCTATCACTGATCCAACAAAAGATGTAAGGAATCATTTAATTTAATTTAAATACAATTTAATACATTTTGTGTTTGATGTGAATATTGTTTTCATGTTTATTCCAAAATTGTAGGCTTCTGGTAAGTCAAAGAACCACGATAGCAAACCGCCGACTACGAAGAAACTCAGAATGGACGAAACGGGTTCATTGTTACCTGGTGCTATTATTGAAAGATTCGCTGCTAATGCTAAGAAAATGGAAACTCATATTGGTAAAGATCACTTGTCATTATTTATTAAAAAAGTTTTTTTAAGATAAATAATAGAATTATTTAATGATTCCCTTTCTTTTTCAGGCTGTGATTGGATTTACGAAGTCTCCATTACTATGCGGTCACTCAGCTTGCCCTCCGTTCCGAACGAGAGGCAGCAACGAATCGCAATGTTGCACTCAGCAAGCTTCATTGATAATTTAATTTCAGTAGCGTGTTTGAAATGTGATGACAAGTAAGTAAGATGTGAAAAGAATTTTTTTTTCAAGTAGAAAGAAAAATATATAAAACAATCAAATTGTTTCCAGATCTCCAATTACCCAGTCTCTCGCTTTAGACATCCTGATATGGGTCATTGCTATTCGAATGACTCGATTAAGACCAGGGAAAGACAACAACGTCACCAAGGCAATGCAATATGAAACGGTTCATTGCATACAAAAGAAACTGCCCGAATTATTGCGCACATGCTTTTTGTATGGCGAAAGAAGTGTTGCACACAAATGCGTCAAAATAGTTCTGCTCTGTAGCGAGTGAGTTATTGTAACCAAGTATATATCATGTGACATACAAGTCGAAAGCATGACGGGTAATGTTATTTTATGATTCAGGGGATTGGTGGATCTGGACGATTCATCCCACACATTCGAAGAGGCTGTGTTGAATGTCCTGGTGTCTCTCATGCCATCAATTGTGGAAATTCAGTGGGCTGGATCGTTGAGATGGATGTTCGTCCTGATAACGAGATTGTTACCGCTCGATGTGAATCATAATGTCGCGCAACAATGCATCCCACTCATACAAAAAATAGCCAATGAGATGTCGAACCGTGTCAATCCATATCGTTCGCTGCTTGCCACTCGGTGCGTACGAAATAATTGCCAGCTCCCTTTCATCGTGTCCATTGAAAATTAATCGATTTTACAACTCGTTCGATATCGTATTGACTTTGGTACTGTCGATTTCAGATTTGGATTGTACACCTCGCCATTCGAAACGGAGCTCTTTGATATGGAACCACCTGTACTTCCGAAGTTTAGTTCCGTTCCGGTGAATTACGCCTCTGCGGTGACAGGGGAGCACAACACTACATCAGCAACATCGATTAATTGCGTCTATTCACAAGAGTCCTTTGATCTGCGAGACCTCCTGAATTTGCCATCACACTCAAACAATGAACTCGTTGTTCCAAGCAAATTGAAAACACTTTGCGCTAATTACAATATGAGAGGACTACTTGAGGTAAATCATTAATCTTGTTCAATTCAATTTACAATGGGAATGTTAAACAGCGTTTTATATATATGTCTAAATTTAAATTTTGTTTCAGGTCGAACCATTGCATTTTACGTGTCATTCCACGACAGATGGAACAAAAATGGAAAAAATCGACATGGGCGTTAATTCTGCGTGTGTCTCCGCCGGCATTTATGATTGTACAAATAACGGACCAGAACTAAAGTCTGCAAACAACGAGCATCAAGTAAAACTAACTGTTCCCTAACTGTTATAATGGAAAAAAATGTTTTAATTTATTTTAACCTTTGACAATGCTTTCAGCGAGAAAACAATCTTTTCCCTTGGACAAAGTTGTTATGCTGGCCCTCGCACCAGGCTTTGGTAGTAGATAGAATGCACTCTGGGGCCCGGAGGTACATAGTTCTTGATTTCGGATCTCCGGTATTGTTAACCGACTTCATGATACCATGCTGCAGCGAACTCGTATCGCTCTATATTGACATCTGGAATAAGAGCGAGGAAATTGATGGGATTCGCCTCGTTGTTGCTGGGGATATTGGATCGAAACCCTTGGTTGTTAATGATTTGCAACCACCGCCCGTTTGCAGATATCTCAAAGTAAGAAATAAGTCGATAAATAAAAGAGGAAATACAACTTTCAAAAGGTTGAAGAATTGTTTGTAACAATTTTTTTTATTTGTAGATCACCACTATAGGAAGGTATGGGTTAGCAGCAACGCGCTGTAAAATACCTTTGGGTATATTCTACGGGCACTTGGGCATCCTACCCGGCGAAGATTATTCCGAGATGAACGGATCACAATCCAGCTTGAGTAATATGTCAGAGGCTTCTTTGCAATCCTCTCTGGAAGCGCAATATAACGTTCTTTCAGCACTTTCTGAAGAGATCCAGTGCAGGTATGTTTAAGAAAAGGTATCCAGTGCAGGTATGTTTAAGTCTTAATTTTGATACTTTAATTGGTTGTATTGTTTTTTCTAGAATGAGCTTAGCATCGGAGAAACTCAAACAATATTTAGACCCGCTTCTATGTGCCGAAACACCAAATGTCGTCCACATGCAACACTTTTTGCAACACCAGAAAACTATGAGCCAGAATAAGGAATTGGCCCCGTCGAAAATCCTGACAACATACAAGGTGAAATAGATGCTCCAAAATAAATTACTGTTCAAAATGACTTCGATTTTGTACATCTTATGAAAATCTGTTAAAAATTGTAGGAATGCATCATGTTCCAAAATCAATTGAACGTCATACGAGGTGTTTGGCGCCGATTACAAACGTGGCAGGGTATCAGGACGACACCAAACGTATCCCTAACAGAGGCTTCCACTGACAAACTGCGAGTGCTATGTGAAACAATACTTGACGTCCTACTTTACACCGTTTATGAAATCGGGCCTGTTCCTAGCGTACGTGTACAATTTTTTTAATTCAAAAAAATGAAAATAAAAATAACGTCAGGAGGGAGTTTTATGGGAGCGTTTGAATTAAGCAACATTTGTTTTTACAGATCCCGCCCACTTTATATGATTCGTTCACCGTCGCAACATGTGAAAAACTCTTCCACTCGATTTGTGTGGTGACGCCAGCACCGCGCTTACAATTGCACGCAGTTGCACTTTTGGCGCGCATGGCAGGACACCAGCCTTGGTGGGGAAAGTTTCTCGCCAGTACCTTGGTCAATCTTTTCTCATCTTTCACAACACAAATTTTCCCACAGGACAGGTATACTATGTTCGATTAATCTACAATACCAAATTCCAAATTCAAATCAAAGTTAAACATTTTGATTGACTGGCAATCGTATTTTCAGAGTTTTCATTCTGTTGACTTTCCTTGGCCGGAAATCCTTGATCTCCGGACCAAACAAGTCTTCGGTGATCGAATCGGTGGTTGGAATTCTCGAAACTTTGATGTCCACTTTGATGTACAACGAGAGTGGATCCCAAGACGGTCTCGACATTACACTAATCGGATGGGTACTGTTGTTCTTATCCGTCTGTCTGGACACCACGTTCACCTTCCCAGCAGTGGATGATAATCATGATAAGAACAAATATCAAAGTATGTAAATTGGTGAAAAGAGATTAGGGATTATGAATGATTCATTGATAATTTGGAAAAATGTTTAAATTCAAACTTACAGGTGGAGTGCTTTCGCGTTGGGAGTTTATTCAAGGGGAATCGGCGATGCAACGTAAGTACGTCAACGCCAATCGGTCGTCCAACCCTCGCAACTATCAACGTAAACTTCAAAAGCAACTGATGCGCCACAAACAGCAGATGTACGATTTGGAACAGGCAAAAAAGGTATGAAGTCATCGTTCTACAATCAAATCCGTTTTACTTATCGCGGATGGGAAAACTTATTTTTGACTGTCGTGCAGGTACTTTCGACACCTGCTCTTTGGTCGGCAACACAGCCCACGCACGCTGCATCGTTGTCTAGCAAACTCGAGGCAGCGCTCAAAACGGAAGAGCGCAACATGAAAAAATCGTTGATGAATTCAGCCAAGCACATCAAAGACATCTTATTGATGCGCAAAAATGACATGGGCTACTACGCGCGCAACTCCCGCTCGCAATCAACTGCCAGCACAAGCCGAGCGGAAACCATCGACCCGATTGACTACGACGTGTTGAGGACTTTGTCGCATAAAAATATCCTGCCAGTTGCGAAAGGTCTCATCCAGCTTATCCTTAGCAATGTCGCCAATGTGGATATGTTCCTGTTGGCTTGCAAGGTAATGTCTATCAAATTATAAATGATTTATAGATGAGATACTCTGAACGATTGAGGATGATATATTCAAATGTATTGTGTTGCAAATATAGGTAGTGGCTAGACTAGTCGTTTCCACGCGCCCTGCCATTGGCTTAAGCGAGCTGATGACGGACGAGCAGCTTCTCAAATTAGTCAAATTGGCTACCGGAGAGTCCGATTCCGCTTGGTCTTCGCACGCGATCTGTTGCCTCCTACAAGACATTTTAGAAGGTAACATCTCTTTAGATATCTCATTTGAGGATTCGATCAACAATTTTGCTCGAACTTAATTGAATGACAATTTCGCAGGGGGCAAACTAACATCTTCGAGAAATTTCGTCAATCAAGATTGCTCAACTTCGGACAAGAGCTACCAGAGAAGTTGTTCTGAGGATAACAAGACAACTGACGAAGATGTGGCGGTTGCAGGTCCCAGTAAAATTTCGACCTCGACGTCGTCTGTGGGGACAATCGGTAATTCGGAAGAAATGTTTTCTGCAGTGGACGACGACACTCAGGACAGCATTGCTACGAGCAGCCAACCGAACACGTCCACATCGAAATCGAATGGGTTTACGTTGCCCTCGTTATGGGAGTCGGACGATAGTGAGCTTGACGATTTCCTGGACGAGATCCTTGAACATGGCAAGAACTATGTCAAGCGTGGCAATATTGTGATCTCGAAGTTGCCTACCAATGCTAATCTAACGTAAGATCAGCTGCAAACAATTACAATACAAAAAATCGAAACTTGGATGAATAAATAATTGGTTGAATTTTTATTAGGACGTCTTTGGCGATGGATGCAAGGTTGGAGTACGGGGTTGAGGGTGGAATTGAGATAACCCTGCGCAAACTTTCCACAATTGGTCTTTACAATTTACCATTCTGCATAAATGCCACCAATCATGTGAGAAACTTTCCAGATATAATTTTTAGTCTGTCGTCAAATTTTATGGTTCATATATTAATTTGATTTTATCATTTCTTTTAGCCTTGTCAACAAGTGACGCCTTCATCATCCACCTCGGATTCGCCCCGTCAGGTTGCGACTAGCTCGAGACAAAATTCAATCGGTTCACAAAACGAAGAGTCCACTCACAACTCGAACTTGACCTCAAGCAACTTGTCGATGCTGACACGATGCTTCGATGAACTTTTCACCGGATTGTACATGCCGGTTTGTAATCCCAGCTCAATCCAAACATTTTTCATTTTTTTTTTCATTTTTCAAGTTTTTGATATAACAATTTCTCTTACGCAGAACACCAACTTGGAACAAGTTTTACAATTATGGATCACTTTGAACATGGACGTTTCTCCTGAAGTGACTTCATCAAATATGATACATTTCGATTCCTCGGTAACTCCAGTCTTGCCATTGAGTGCTGAAGCTATCAGTGGATTGATAAACGCATATTACTGGTCAGTTTATATTTTAGTCTCTTTAATTTTCAAATGATTTTCTTTTTGATACAACATGTATTTATTTTTTGTTCATTTTTTCAGGCGTTCTGGAGTATCTTTACGAGCTTGGTGTTTAGCCTTACAATGTTTAACTTTAGCAAGTAATCAACCGCTTGTAGTAACCAGACTTGAAAATGAACTTGGTAGTCGTATGCCGCACATGGACAGCATTCTAGGAGGCATGGCAGGTTGCATTATAAGAGAACGCAATCTGCGTGGCATTTTGTTGAAGCTTCTATCCGGTAGTGGTTTGGAATCGGATTCGTCTGAAAAACAACATGGACTGGTAATGTTTCATTATTCGTATAATTTTGTTCAAATTAAAATTGAATTTTCAAAAATCTTGAAAGAATAAAAATAACTTTGGTATTCTAGGCTGGACCAACCGTTTGCACAGCACTGCAAGATTTCTTAGTTAGACTTCAGATGCGGTGCGATGTGGTAACTGTCGACAGTGGACTAGGTATCGCTCTGAAAGAACTTCTGCTCTGGTTGGTTTACCAACTGGTGCAACCAAATGGTGCGATCGCGTCTCGACGGGGTCCCCTGGATGCGCAGTGCAAATTGATCGGATCCATTCTCAATCTTAATTTCGTCAATACTGAGATCGGAACGCACATGAGTATCTCCGAATGTGTCGCTGATCTGGTCTACACTCACGTTCGAAGTTCCGGAGGTAATGGCAACATTAGTAGATATTGATTGAAAATATAGCAAATAAAACTTGTAGCACAAAAATAAACTTAATAATTGTATTAATTTTTTTTAGTTGGAGCACGATGCAACGGGGCAATCGATTTTTCAAGTCAGGCAGGAGGTTTTAGCGGCCTGTTTGCCTCTGTTCTCGGCGGAGACGCACGTCAATATCGTCCAGCTTCGTGGGAATTACTGATAGTCAATCTTATCAAACTGGTGACAAATCTAGTACAAACTCCTTTACCATATGTAAGTATTTCATTTAGTTTTATTTTATTTATTATTTTATTTAAGCTATGTTTGTATTTTACTTTGTATCCACTGATTAATTGTTACTTTTTTTTGCAAACAGTTGCAATTTTCGGCCAACAACGCTGATAATCAAACGAGACAAAACACATCGCAGACCGACGAGAGTAAAGCGGCAGAACAAACGTCTTCGCGAAACAAAAAAACGTGGAAGCCTCAGGTTCCTTGCGTGGGAGACACTGGTTAGTACCTGAAAATCAGATAAATTGACTATCTGGATGACGTTTCTCTTTAGAGTAAAAAACTAATTTTATTGTATGTTAATAGTTCTGCAACACGAACCAACCATGATGCGCTTGCTGAGTGCACTGAGTCTTAACTCTGGTTCCTCTCTGGCCATGTTACTCGGAGATGCTTCCACAGCTGGAAGTAATGCAGAGCTTGGCGATCCGCATTCCATCGCAGACGCAACGTTCGAGCTCCTGACAACTCTCGCTTACAAAGCCAGCAGCATTGATTTGGTTCTCTACCCCATACGCAGATACCTCTCATCTTGTACGTTCGCTGGATACATTTTTAGATGGGTTTGAATTGAATCATAATAATATTACATGTTTAATTTCATAATTATTATTTTGTCACAGATGGTGCTGCAGAAGATGACAACGCAAATCAAGGGGTGACACAACTTTCAGAACCTCTCCTCTGGTACATCCTCCGAGTGCTCGACAACACAAAAGCCCTGAGCAGTTTCACCACGATGGGTGGCATGCAGATCATCTGCGACAACCTTGTCAAGTGCAGCAAAAGTAGCAAGGGCAGAAGCGGCACAATTGGATCGACGGGCTCGGGCGGCAATCCAACTGGAGTGATTGCAATGATTATGCAACACCTCTGCAACACGCCCAATGTCTCATCCACCCCTTCCTCGTCCTCTAGTCGCAAAGAAACTGCCAGTAGTTTAGAAGTACTGGATGACGGTCTGCTGAACTTCGCTCCACTTGGGAACATCACCTGGTTGAACCCGACCGCTCAGCCTGCCGATGTGCTTATCCAAAGCACCACGCCACACCGCCGAGCCAGAACACCGGCTTGGTCTTATCATTTTTACCCTGATGAAGCTTGGGTAGACTTAACCATCACCTTACCATCCGCTATTCTGCTCAAGGAAGTTGAGCTGCAGCCACACGTACCTTCTTTAGCGAGTTAGTTCAATTTATTTTTTTTCGTGTAATCCTGTTTAATTTTTTGTAACGTAACAATTGACCACGAATCTATTCAACTAATCGAATGAGAGTTTTGTTTCTTTATCGACTATGGGTTAATTTAACATTTTGTATTATTTTCAGCTTGCCCATCGGCAGTAGCTATAGAAATTTCTCGCGAAACCGGCGCTGCCCTGACACCAGTTTGTCCTCCCATGCCCACGGCCGGATTAACTTACATTCGCATCAACTTATCTAAACCGGAAGTAGTGACTGTCGTGCTGATACGGTTGTACAAACCGCGGGATTCCCTGGACGTTAATCTGAGTCAAATACGATTGCTGGGCACCACAGCTTTTGGTGACAAATATTATGATATCTTTGATGAAGAGCAACTGACAAAATCGAGGTAAGTTGAATTCGAATGTGAATTTAAAAAGTTAAATTCTGTCAGATACATGATTGTGTAAAAAAAATATTTGTATAATTTTGTATGCAAAAATTGAGGTTATCACTTTGTTTGCAGTTTGGGCTGGCTGAGACTTTTGGACCAGTGCCTCTCAGTGAGCACTGTTGATCCAAGGCTTTGCACCAAAGTTTTGAACTCCACAGCGTCTGTGGAAGGACTTGTTGAAGCTTGCATTAACTTGCTTTTGCTGCCAGCGCCATTCTTGTTTACTCAAAATCTCGACAGAGTTCTTCTGCATCTCGGTTTACATTCGCGCGAATTCGGACACAATCTGATCACTCTCCTACTCAACATCAGATCGAATTTCCATTACCAAGGTAATTTCATCGTTTGTATTGTATCGTGCTAAATCTCAATGAAAATTTGATAAAAAGTTTTTTGATAAAAGTTTGCATTTTATGCAAACTGTTATCTTAACTAGTTTTTATAAACGTACTAGTTTATCACCTTAAATTTTGATGTTTTCAGTGACTCCTACAAATCAGGACACCTCGATTGTACAGATGATTGTTGAACTTTTGCAACAACTTTGCTCATCTCGAGATGCAAACACCGAATCTCGGGTCGCCGCTGTGTTGACATGGCTGCAATCCATCGCAGACAGTGCCTACAGTTTCCAAGTCAGCATGGCATCGCCTCATGCAATTTACATCCACTGCATATCGACCATTATTTGGAAAGCACACAGCGAACAAAACCACCTCAATTACAACTTGAGCAATTTAATAACCGATGATCTCTTCAAGTAAGCGGAATTGTAACCCTTAAAAAAAATTCTCATTGATGTTATATAATTGGAATTTTTCAATTTTTCTTAACTTTTTGTCTACTAGTTCGTTGTATTTGTGGACACTGGTTGAAGGAACCCGAACGTCTCTGAAGCAAGCAATAGATTCAGTGCTTTGCGCAATGTGTCACGTGCGACCACCTTTGTTTGAGAAACTGTTGAAAAATTTGCTAGACAATGAGGAGGATTTCTTCATCTCCGACGATTACGATGAACAACAAAACGAGCAGCCTGTGACTCGAAATTCGCCCAATTTTATGCATTGGTACAAAGAGATCTCACGATCGGGCCACAAACGACTGCCGATCATTGGTACGCAGCTGCTCACGCTTTTTGCAGCGGCTCGATCATCATCTGGGATCAAACAACTGATTGACAGTCAACTGCCGATGGTCCTTATCAAATGTATCATAGGTAATTGAAAATGTTCTGACTCATCTAGGTTCATCAGTGAATGCGGTTTTTTGAGTTTTTCATTTTTCACTTTTCTTCGTACAGATTTTTGCGAGATGGAAAAAGCTAAAATGCTGTCAGGGAATGTCATTCCAAAGAAACCCAGTACGTTTGCTATAACTGATAACGACAAAGCTGGGGCGTCTTCCTCCAGAAGTGCAAGTTTAGGTATAAAATTATTTTGTGTGTGTAAATCTGTAAATTAGTTGTGTACTTATAGATTTGAGTAATATTTTGTATGTTGTAGATAATTGTATGAGTGACCCAGACGGTATAGCAACTGTATTGGAAGCATTTACGTACGTCTGCTCGGAAGGTGAGATGCGCGACTGGTTGGGAAAAGAAGGTTCAATCTTTTGGTTCGAACTGTTATCTCTCTTGAGTAGTCGCCCTCTTGAAAGCCCTTCATCGCCTTCATCAAGGTACTTTTCTAAATAGCCTTGGATTTATGCGCAAACACTTTTTTGAGCATCAAGAGTTCTAATTTCGTGTTAACATTAATTTCAGTTACTTCAGGAGAATCAGTGACTACACCAACTTGGAATGCAACATGATCAAGTTCCTCTCCGCGTGTTGTTGGTGTCATCCAGCGAACCAAAAGTTACTCGCTATACATCTAACTGACGTCTTGTCCAAACAGAACGTACCTCCAAGTGCGTTTCATTTTTATTTAGTTTTAAAACGAAGTCCCGTATATAAATATGTATCTTCTACCTATCACTTGAATCTTTGTGTTTCAGATACTTTATATTTCTACGGGATTTCAGGATTTACTAGAAGATTGATTCTGCAATTATTGCTCGAGAATGAAAAAGTGGCGGTGTTTGTGACGTCCGAGTCTTACAAAGTGTCCAATTGGAATGACGGCAACCTAAATTACCGGGTAATTCCCGCACACCCTGCATATCCAATCGGCGATCATCATCAACTTCTTTATCTGTCCACTCAGATGAATGTCGAAGATATACTCCAACAGCTATCAGGTTTGCAATTTAACAATATTCAATTCAACCAATCCCTTTTTTTCATTTATTTCTGATATTTAAAACAATTCATATGAATACACATTTTTTTTTGCAGATCCCTGGCTTCACTTACTTTTTAACAGTAATTACAAAGCACACGAAGCAAGTACTAGCGGAAGTGCTCGCACAAAGGACGGGTGGGAACAAAGCATGTCCTTAGCAGATACTTTGAGCGTCGCAGCTGGTAATACTGCTAAGAGTAAGCGCGCCAAAGAAGCGCAGTTCCATCGAATTCAATCGCAATCCCGAACGTCAATTATTAATTCAATGGTGCGAAGAATTCGACGAGATGATTCAGGTTAATATGAATTTTACAATTCAATGTTATACAAATGTTGTTGCATGATATAAATGTAAAGTTATGTAAATGATTGAAAAATTGATTTTACAATTCCACGAAATGTTGATATATGTATTTTTTTTATTGGAAATGAGGAATTTCATATTGTTAATTGAAATGCTGTGTTTGTACGGTGGTCGTAACAGTACACGAGTTACGAATAATTCTTGTTTGCCCGCAGCAGTTCGAATGGCTCAACAATCAATTGGTATGACATCAACCAGCAGCCAGACTAAAAGCACAAACAATCAGTATTTGGTGCACGATGCGTATCCGAGTACGCAACTGCCGTCGGACCTCACTATTGCTCAACTACTAGCGATTGCCGAGGATAATGGCATATCGTTGTCCAAACCTTGTCTGTACCTGACCCTACGAGATAGTAGCAAAGATCCCAAAGGTATACATTCAATTCCCGCAAAGTATCTTGATACTATTATACTCTGCAATTTAGAAATTGATCTCTTCGTTTTGTATTAAAGAGATTGAAACTTGAACTCAGTTTTTCATACAAATTAAATACGACTTTTATGTTATAAACAAATAAATAAAATCCTGAATATTATTTAATAAGAATCGATTGACAAAGTAAATTAAATATAAAAGTTTATGGATTATTCATGATCTGAACTATTTTCAGATGCATCAGTTTCACCAGGCACAAGCTTTGATAAGTCCTACCGTAGCGTCAAGAGTTGTCTCGAGGTATTCAGCGCTCACGGCGGGCTGACTGCCCTGGCACGCCACCTGCCTCGAGTTTATCCCGAGCCGAGTCAGCCGAGTTCTTATCCGTCAAAGGCAATGCCCACGAGTCCAGAGCAGCCGGATACTGAGTGGGTGAAGATCGAAGCAAACGAGGAAGTTTACGAAGACGCCGGCGAGAACTGCGCTACAAGTTCACCGCGTATGACACCGCCTACACCGCACGTGCCACCCCACTCTCTGGCAGCCTTTGGCCTATTTTTGCGACTTCCGAATTACTCAGAGGTGCTGCTTCGCGATCGCAAGAGAGCGCAGTGTCTGCTTCGTTTGGCGCTTGGTGTCACCGACGACGGCGAGGGCAGCGACATCTTGTCCTCGCCAATTGCCTCGACTTTGCCCACACTGCCTTTCCTCGTACTCAAGCAGTTGCTTGACGACACGCCCTCAAACACTGATGACGGCTTGTTGTTAAGAAGAACAATGATAGAGATCGGAGCGGTCAACCTGCTTTTGGATTGTCTGGCGATTTTCACACACCAGTCCGACAGAGACTTTGCCGCCAATGCTATGAACGTTGGGGATTCGAAGGGTGGCCCCAGCAGGTCGCATGAAAACAAACAATATTATTGGGCCAAGGGCACTGGTTATGGCACTGGATCAACCCAGCAAGCCTGGAACGTCGAACAGAGTCTGCTGCGCCAGAGATGGGAAGAAGAACACGTCACGGTACGAACTCATATAACGTACCTCGTTGAAATTAGATTTGAATAGTCGGTTTTCATGAATTGATTTTTATTTTCTTCTATTCCTTCCTTTTTTATTCCAGATTTTGCTTCACGTATTTGCCAGCTACATCGGCGGCACCAACGGCGATGAACCTCAGAAAGACTTGCCTTCCTCGTTCCCGGACTTGCTGGCTAACTCTTGTTTATTACCAGCGTTGTCCTCGTATCTGCGAAACGACTCTGTGATGGACATGGCGAGGCACATCCCGCTGTACCGAGTGATACTCGAGCTGATCCGTGCGATGGCGTTGTCCAATCAGCTGGTGCCTCTGCTGGCACCCAAAACTGACGGCTTCGTCGGCGAACCGTCCATTGTTTCGTTGCTGTCGAGTATGAAACTTTGCGTTGACACTTATACCAGCAAGATCAACAGAACTCGTGGAAACAAGACCACTAGGTCGGTCAAGATTTCCGAGGGAGCGGACGAAGACGAGGGACTGTCAATGTTGATCCCTGATATCCAGGAAACCACGATAATCGTACAAAAAGCAACCGCACGACTTATCAGCGAAGGAGATAAAAGTGCTGGACCGAGCGCGCCCCAACCGGAAATCCCATTGAAGACTCGCGAGCAAAGATATCTTGAAGTCATGAAGAACTTGCAGTTTGGTTGGTTTTTTAATCTTATTAGTTTACATGCGATGAATAAATTTGTTACGCTTGGCTGTAAATTCAATTTTTCTTCGATTGCAGACACTTATGAGATGATAGTTGAAAATCTTGACGGAGGGGGATTCAAGTTCGCCATTTCGTACCACTTTGAGTCGAACATGCGAGCAGCCGGAGAGAGAAGTCATCCCACGAGGGTGAAACGACTTGCACAGGAAGCTGTGACGCTTTCCACTGCCCTGCCACTGTCGTACAGCAGCAGCGTTTTTGTTAGATGTGATGCTGATAGACTCGACGTTATGAAAGTATGTTTTTTTACGGAATACAAATCAAGAGAGTATATTGAACTTGTTTGTGATGTTAACATTATGTGTTGATTCTTTTTTTGTCAAGGTATTGATAACTGGACCTGAAGGGACGCCATATGCAAACGGTTGTTTCGAATTCGACGTTTATTTCCCAGTAGAATATCCAAATATCCCGATGATGATTAATCTAGAAACGACTGGACGTCGCACAGTGCGCTTCAATCCGAACTTGTACAACGACGGCAAAGTATGCCTCAGTGTTCTCAACACATGGCATGGACGTCCTGAAGAGAAATGGAACGCACACACCAGTAGCTTTCTACAAGTACTTTCCGTTATTAAACATTGTGTCAATAACATACTTCAAATTGGCTTCGATTCGATTGAAACAATTTGATTTTCATCCCAAATAAAAGTGTCTAAAAATAATTTTGATTCGCAGGTTTTGGTATCGATCCAGTCTCTAATCCTGGTGGCTGAGCCGTATTTCAACGAACCTGGATACGAACGTGCACGCGGCACTCCAAACGGAGCGCAGTCTAGTCAGGATTATAACGCCAATGTCTATCAACTCACTGCTAAGTGGGCTATGCTCGATCAGATTCGAAACCCATGCCCCTGTTTTAAGGAGGTAAGTTATTAATTCTGTGGCTTCCGGTAACAATCAGGTAAGTGTATAAGTAATCCCTGTACACTTACCTGGTTATTCTTATTACCCACAGAATTGTTCATTTACAATTATTAGTTTCTTTTGACAATTGCAATGCAAAAAATCACCATTCATTGTAAATTACAGGTCATCCATACTCACTTTTGGCTCAAGAGACACGAGATCATTGCACAAATTAAGGGTTGGATCAAGGAACTCGAATCTTACGAAAGTGAAGGAAGGTCTGGAAGAAGTTGCTCCCTGAGTAACGCTGCTCTAAAGGTTCGCATGCAAACGATATAAAATGTTAATCTTATCGCATAAAAATGAAATGTTTGAATGGTGAATCTAATGATAACAATGTGATACGATTGATTAAACAGAGACACTACAAGATGTTACGTGAAGAACTAAATAAACTGCCAACGCCAGAGGGTCTGGAGGACTTGGCGGAACCGCTTACTTCGCCTGGCTCACCGCTTGAGACATCGTCAATGACGCTGACGCCACCCGATTGCACGGTGACCGACACCAGCAACGCGACAGCAGCTACATCCGCCCCCGGACCCGCGAGCTCAAGCAATCATGTGCTCCATGACATCGACACGGACGTCGAGATGGAGAAGATGGTGTCAAAAGTTTGTGAATAACTAACGGGCGATAGTGATTGTTGGACATTTTCAAAAGTCTATTGTTGATTGATGTTAAAAAAACGAACAAGCGCGCGAGGGCATGCGTGAATGAGCGCATGGACGACGAAAGCATTTCGAATTTGATTTTAGTTTATACGAGGAGAAACAAAGAAGCGCGAATGCAAAATCGAGCGAAAGTATTTAGGGTGACAGAAAAAACAAACAGATAGTGTGATTTATCTCCCCCGCCTCCCCCCTGCCCCCACAGTGTTACGTGTAACTGAACGAGAAGAAAACACTTCGTACTGCTAGCAGAGTTCGACAGCCGTTGCTATTTATTGTATGGATGCGCGTTCCTCGTAACACGATGCAACTCGCATTTCAATTGTTCGAAAACAAAATTTTATTATCCTTCTTTTTTTTAGTTGTCTTCATGCTGAATGATTTCAATTTAAGCCCTGTAACGTTAAGTTTCAGTCTAGTAGTAAGCGATAAGTCATTTTAATTGAGTTTCTCGCCGTTCTTCCGGTAGGTGGTGCCCGTCTAGTAGAGTGTGAAAACCGCAGGTGCACTTTGTCACACACGAATCAGACGCGGCGCCAGCTACGCCAAAAATACAAAGCGTCAATTAGTCCACGTAGAGTTAATTTAATTTCAAATCGATCGTTAGGGCGCAGTATTTAAGAAAAAAAAACGATTATTTTAACCTGTTACTCGTAATTATTCACAGTTTACGATTCGTTGAAAATGAGCATTGACAAGCATACGGCGTCTCTTCTTCGAAAACCAATCTTTATTTTATTATTTTTTTTTTCAACCGTGTGTATTTAAGTGCACACAAATGTTCATGTCGTGTAGATAACGGGTACGAATTAGCTACAAATTGAACAGCAATTTTGAACTGTTGTAAATAATTGTATTTAAGTGAACAGACAAAAAAAAACAAAAAAGCTGTATTGTGCAGAGTGTGCATATTGTAATTCTAAACTATTCAACGAACAATGACCGCGAGATACACCGTCGCATTTAATAAGCAAAATAATTATAAAAAAGCAACTGCAACAGGAGACAGGGACGACGTGTGTGTGCGTGTGTGCCTGTGTGTGTGCAAGAGATAGAGAGAGAAAAAGAAATACTGGAAAAGAAAAACAGGACAAATCTAGTTGAAATAAAACCTCTCTGTCTTGATTTGCCGATTACGACGTGAGCGCAAATGATTATTTGATTGTCGTCGTTTTTACCATGCCACCACGAGCGAGAAGTGTTCTTTGCAATTTTATGTTTGTTGTGGAGGCTTGCTCTTTTGCAACTTGATTTCAAATGTTTATCCATTACTATTTCATGTTTGTCTGGTGCGTGGTAATAACCTTCGATATTACTTTTCAATTATACCGTTTGTGTAATCTTTATTTCGTATTTGATTTCATTTATACGCGATATTGTTTTCAGCCATTCTGATATTGCGATACAATTATCGTCTGATTATGCCAATCGAACAGTTACGTTGAATATTTTAAACGTTCTTTTGTGTTTGTCGTTATTATTATTTTTTTTTCATTATTTACATTATGAGTTGCTCTTATTATGTAAATAATTCAAGCCCACGAAACAGTGCGGCTCGATTAGCATAATTTCTAGAAATTTATACTCTAAATTATATTTTTCAAAAATAAATTTCTGGATAAATATCCTTATGTTTTCATCCAGCAAATTCGAGTTTGATTATATGCAGGTAAAACGAAAATTATAAAAACCGAGAGGCAAAATACTGCTTATGTGTATTATTATTTTTTAATTAAATGTATCGACTGAACGCGGCATTTGAATTAGTTATTGCGACACCTACCTCCTACTGAATATTTCAAGTTGACTGCTGTTGCAAGCATCGTTTTTGTTCTAATTAGGATGTATTCGTAACTGAATCTGTTGAGAAATTAATGAAAAAAAAAACTTTAAAATTGCATATGAGGATGAAATATGGTTCATCACGTTTCCTCGTAATTAATTCCAGTGAAACGTTGAGCTCCTCTGTTTGCAAAATTTTGCACGATTAATTAGAGCTATCGGATTAAAATTCGTGATCATTATTTTTTCTACATTACATAAAAAAGATAATAATATTTTTAATCAGAAACAAAAACGAAATTTTTTTGTGGTTGTTTCAAGTTGACATTTTTGTTTTTCATTTCATTTTGTGATTCGTTTTATTAAATTCCAACAAGTTCTAGTGAATCCTTTGAAAAGCAGATAAAAACAATTGAGTTTTTACGGTAAAAAATGCAATAAGCTTGGCTGATGGTTGAGGAAGGAATTTGCATCGGAAAGTTAGAAGTTGATAGTGAGTAACAGCAGATTCGATTGATAAATTGCAAAAGTGCGAGTAACGACGAATTAAGTTGAAATGTATTCCAAGGTTCGGGCAGCGGCATACGCTTAGCAGCGAAATCAATTCGACAGCGAGAAAAGCAGAGACAGGATGGCTCTTGCAATGCAAATGTCACCGCAGCTGGCGCAATACGGCTTGGATTATCCCTTTTACATGGCCAACCAGGGATGTGCATATTGGCCAGAACCCTTGACTTCCGATACTGGCTATCATTACACTCTGGAAATGTTAGGACTTTCACCTACTCTGTACCGTGTGATAGCCTGCTTCCATCGGCTACAAATATGCCTCACAATGATCTTCCCCAATACCACAATTTTGAGAACATTTCCTAATCAAATTAGCTTCATGGTAATCGGAATGGTCCTTCTCGTCCATTTTCTCATTTTCAAATACCTTCGCCTCGCTTATCAAATCACTGAATCAACATTGCAACGACCACTTCTTCAATTCAATTAAAACATCAAAAAGAAAAAAAACGCTTTCACGGGTATTCAATTTTACGGGTTAAAATTTGTCTATTTGCTGGAATGTTTTCTATTGATAAAATTGTTTAGGAAAGTCAAAAAAGAGGGGAGAAAGAAGGTTGTTAACAAAATTGGAATATAAATTGAATTCAAAAGTAAACAATCAAGTTTTGTTTATTGCATTGCATAACAGAAATACCAGGATTTTTTATTTCATTAATGTCATTGGGTGTCCTTGTTATTGTTGTATGCAAACATGAACTCTTTGTCCTTATACACTGTTTTGATAAATAGAAAAAATAAAAAAGCATAGTTTTATTTAATCGAAAAATTATATAATATTAAAAATCTATCTCAGAGTAAAAAAATTGTTATATGGTGCATCCTGATTGTGATTATTGACTGATCCAATTCAATTGCAGAAGGCTTGCGCACTTGCGCTTTGTTTACACGCCGGTTTGATGCGATTAATGCATCTGGATTGAGTAACCCATTAGCATTTCTGTAATACTGTTGTATATGCGTAATATTGCATTTTGTTAATCATCATGAGTATCAACTTTTTGGATGAAACAAACAATCGGGAATCAAAGCATTTATTTTTAATCCGAAGTTGAAAAGTTGTCCTCAAATTTAAAAATTTGTATGAAGGATTAAGTTGGCCGCGGATCCAATCGTTGGCCAAGTTCATGCGTCAAAGGTTGATTTATTGACAGTTGGCTTTTTGACACACAACTAAGAATGTGCAGTTTAAAATTGAAAAGGAAACCGTGAACTATGCAGCTCTTTATTAGTTCCCTTTTAAAAAATCCTTTAAAAAGAGTTGGACACCTCTGAAGTTGGCCGCTAAGAGGTTGCAGCCAACTTCATGTGTAGAGATTGTAGAGACAGAGCCAATCAAGGTTCTCTCTTTTCTTCTAACTCCCTTTAGTAGAAAACCCTTTAGAAGAAGTTGATGACACCTCTGAAGTTAGCTGCTAAGAGGTCGCAGCCAACTTCATGTGTAGGGATTGTAGAGAGTAGGACCAAGTATGACCAAACAATGTGGCAACTAATTCAAAAATTAGATAAATCTAAATGAAATAAATAATATACAAATGAGCGAGGTGAAAAGCACCGGACAGGAGTTGAGGATGGTCGGCAACAATGGCGACTCGTATGAACTCGCGCGCAGGGGTGAATACCACCCCTTATCTAAAAGCGCGGCAGTTAGTTCGCGATCGTCCGGCGCGCGGGAAGGGTCGCTTGTCGGCGCTCTCCGCTAATATCACTCGTATTGTTGTGTTGGATCTAGTGAATCGCGTTCGCGAGTGTTCATTCGCGCCAATGAAGTGACCACTTTGTCTTCATTATGTCGCGACGACTCATCGGCTTCATCTGTCTCATCATTCTCACAACTTTCGCATCAGGTAAATGTTTGTTTTCAATTTCGGCCAACCGCAATACAAACAAAATGAAACCCTGTTAAAATAATTTTTTCATGCATCTATTCATACCGGATAAACAATAATAAAAACATCTGCCCTCTGTAAATACACAGAGGGCGCATGATGGAATTTCCAATTTGTAGTTTGTTTACATTCTTACGAACAACTTCAATCAAAAATTTATTTACATTTTTTTGTATTTCGAATTCGTATGCTGGTAAATAACAATTTCGAGGAGCCCAAAACTCCCAAAAGAATTCCAGGGAATTGCGAAAAATTGCATTTTGAAAATTTTGGTCAATTTTTTATTGTAATACAAGATTGATATTGTACTATAATATTAAGTTTATTTTTTGAAAGGTGACGTACACCATTGTTTTTAACAATTGTAATAACAAAAAAAAAAATTCGAGATCAACTTTGTTTATTATCAATGCTATGTTTTCATAGTATGACATTGTTATATTTATATGATTCATTTCGTTGTCCAAATTGAACTTATTTATTTTATTTTAAACGTTGAAATTGTCAGTTTGGTACTTTGTTTCTGTTTCCTATTTTCAAATAACACTTGTAGTTATCTTTATTTCCACATGCGTCGTGAAAATGGTCACTTGTGCAGATTACGCCAACATAAGTGTAGTACTGTATACCTCTAAGTATATCACGCTTGAAGCTACATAAGATTATCCAATTCTGTATACAACATTTCACGAGCATATTTTTGTTGTCGACTTATGCATCCTCTGCCGACTGAGAGAGCTCTCGGAGGTAAATTATTCTTCCCAAAAAGAATAAATCAACTGTTTTACACTCACTGCGCTAAAATCGTTTTTTTTTTTGTTTATTTATTTCTTCATTTACATTTCTACACGGGTATGGAACATACTTTTTTATTAAAATAATAAGATATTTTTCATATAATTATTTTTTAAATGAACGATTGTAAAATACTGCATAATGAAGCAAAAATTAATATTGTGATTAATTATGAAACTGGTATTACAAAACAATGAATACACATTACCTCTTTTATTAATTCTTCAGAACCAAGAACACCTTGATTTTGCTGTACGTTTTCCAGAGTTCTTTATTAATGAAAAAAAAATTATTTAATAACAAAATTAATTAATAAAAAAATAAAACAAACCCAGGAAAAAAAGTAAATGAGTAGATCTGATTGAATTCAGGAAAATTTCTATGTCTGGTTATGCATGATTTAGTCTAACTGAATCTGTCCAGACATGGAAATTTTCCTGAATTCAATCAGATCTACTCATTTTCCACGTCTGATTAGACTTGAGAATGGACCTATTTCGACAAAATTTTGTCTGATCATGTAAAATGAGACATGAATCTGATAAAATTTTATAAAATTTAACACATTTTGACCTAATCAGGACTATTTCCAGGTCTTGTCAGACCTGGACTTTTTTTCCCGGGAGTAGAATTAAAGAAGAGCGAACAAGTAATTTATTTATATATTATGAATTTCTTATAAACATTTTTAACATTTTTGTTCTGCGTGCATACATTTTGTACATGGCAAATTTTTTATGAGACTCGAACAATGCATGTAACTCGGTGTACGGACTTATTCTTTTTTCTTTTTACATTCTTTCGTACAGTCGCAATTTTTATATTTCACTGTATTTGTGTAATTTATTCGAGTTCAATCTCCATAGCAAGGTTTACAGGTACAATAAGAAAAAAAAACTATCAACAAATGAAAAAATTCCTTTCGTTATAAAGAAAGGTTCACAGATAATTGTTTATAATAAAATGAAGCATGTTTTATTTTTTATTATTTTTTACTGTATTATTCATTTAATTTGTCATTCATTTTGGTTTAAACATCATCTGTTATATATTGAAAAAGTTTTTTTTTTTTTTTCTATTTATAAACGTTCAGCGTGTACTCTAGAGTTATTAATTATTCAATTAATTAATCAATGGATTGTTATAAATTTTCAATAAATTAATTATAATCAAGTGGTTTGTACAAATCCAGGTCAAAATCCATTCTTGTTAACATTTAATGTTAAATTTTTGTGTTATTTTTAAAATCTTGATAGAACCAAAATTGTATACTTGTATACAATTTGTACGTACAATTGTTTCCGTTCATTGAGTGATATCTATTTTATATTATTCTTCGCAAAAAGGATGACTTAATATGTATGAAATGAAAACTGGAACATTGATCTCAATATGGAAAAATTCAGTTTCCTCATATGTAATAATAATAATGTGTTGAAGGAACTATCGAACGTCACACATGTTGAATTTTAAAACTGACTAGCGAATGATTTCGTCGGAGCAGATCACGTGAGGATATGCTCATAAATATTCACAACAAAGGTTTTTGTATTAAATTGTTTATTCAACATTGTAGTCACTGTTTCTTTTGATTAATTTCATTTTCATTTGAAAAATAAAATTAAAAAGAAATTCATGGAACTCTTTTTTTTTTTTTTTTACGATTGGACATAAAATTGCGTTTGGAAAATTGAATTTGCCAAGCGTGTGGAATAAAATTCGCTCGAGCGCATATAATATTCAAAACGTGCGTATAAACATTCGATTAAACGGATCCCCGGATTGAAAGTGCAGATGTGTGACGTGATGTTATGTCTTAATTTGCTCGACAGTTGCTTGTAGCAAGTTTGCCAAAAGCTCGCTGTCGCAGAAATATAATTTTCTGGCTTCTTATGCAATTGCGTGAGATGTTTAATTCAACGTTGTGATATGTTGCGTGGCTATACGTTACGCTGCTTTCACCCGAAAACGCTATAGCATTCCGAACGGGCTCAGTTTTCAACGACCGAATTTCGCGAATATTTTTCCTAAGTGGCATTATACGTGAGAAGATTTTGAAACGCACATTGTTCGTTGGATTCAAATATATTTGATTTATTAGTCTCGTGAGCTTTTTCAGCCTCGCCACAATTTATTTAATTATGAAAAATTAATACACATTCATTGTAATATTTTATCTATGTTTAATTAGAAGGTTTGATATAAACCAGACGATAAGTCTTTAAACTAATGAAAACTTTAAAAATTAAAAACAAATTTGAAAAGTTCGAATCACACATTTCATGTGATTTTAACCATCACGTGTCTTTTTTTGTTTCGGCCATCGAATTGTGCAATTAGTCAAGTTTTATTATGATTCCAAAACTAGTTCCTCCAATTATCAAACAAATTAAGGTTGCATTAAGTAACATGGTTATTAAGTACGAACAAAAATCATTTGCAAAATAATTACTTTGGTTTTAATTAAAAACCTTAATACCCTGTGCGAGCTTGGAACTTAATTACCCATATGCGAGTAAATTCGTTCGAATAATTTTGATTAAACGCATGTTGGGGGGGGGGGGGGGGTGCAAACCATCATCAAGTTTCGTTTTTGTGTCATAATTGACGGGAAATAGATGAGAACGATGTACAAGGTTTTCTTCATTTAGCGGAAAATGATTAGCTTTTTTATGTATAATTAAGTTTGAGTATGTAATGAGAAGCAAAAATTACGGTTAAAATCGTATGTGCACAAGTTTTTTTTTTGTGTTTGAGAGGGTACCATTATGCAGTACACATATATTCACACAATTAAAAAATGTTTAATGTGTGCAATGGAATTTGAAATTAGGTCTTTTGTTTTTATATACTTTTTGTAAAACTCGTGAGAATTTGTACATTCTTTTTCTAGGTATCGTAATTTTAGTGCGATGCTTTTATTCAGAGTTATGGATGCATGAAAATCAAAGCTTTCACAGGTTTTACAAAATTGATTTTCCGTTGCAAAAAAAAAAGGAACTAACTAAAAATGTGTTTCTTTTTTTTTTAGTGAGAAAACGTGATTACTTTTGAAAAGACAAAAAGAGATTGCAAAACGAAAAAAACAAATTCAGCAAAACAAAAAACAAAAATGAAAATAAAGTAACGAAATAAAAGAAAACACAAAAGAAAAACGTCGGTCTAAATTTGTTATGAATCTCAGTTTAATGAGGAATGCTTGATCGATACCAAGCATTTTGGAACGGAATTGAGCGATATCATTAATTGAACGCCGCATGTGGAACGAAAAAAGATGTGTTTTTTTTGTTCAGTTTGCCCAGGGGTAAATCGCTGTGTCGGTACACGGTTCATTCAATTTACTGCAAAAATGAAGTGACTCGTGCGGCTAGTGTTCAATGGGCATAAATTATTCATGCGAATCGAAAATTCCCTCGCACTTCCACTGATCGCAAATTTGAGCCCTATGTATGTATATATTCCTGAGACTCGCTCGGGCGAACCGTCTTCTTTAGAGCAGAGGGGCGCGATCTTGCGGAAACAGCTTTGCGATAAAATGAACAATCTTCGCGACTTGAGAGACATTAATGCAAATTAATGTGCCATTACGGGTTATTGAATCGACTTCTTAAGTGACTTCTTGAGAATTGTTTCGTTTCAATATTGCGAAAAAAACAACTCCCTTGATCGTTTGTTCGAAAATATCAGCGCGAATCACTGAAAAGATTCGCGTCATTTATTTTCCCTTATATAAGCTCCCGAGTTTCATATACTGATCCGCTGCAAACATTTCTGAATAAAATCTGGTACGTGTCCATAACACTCGCTCCGAAACGGGCTACAATTGCACAAAACGTTGAATGTTATATGAACAATTTCATTCAACAATGCTGCCGAAACGCTATGAAACATTATTCAAAACGACGTATCCATTGTGCAAAACTAAAAACTCAGTTTCATATCATTACAGTTTTCGATACTGACGTAGGACAATAATCAGGTATTTACCATCGTCAGTTTCAGTATAACGTCAACATAGCTATAGTTACGCAGATGTGTGTATCCGTAAAAAGCTTCTACAGATATACATTGTGCCGCTACTTCTTATAATGATTCTCTAATGAATGTACTCAATTAGGATAATCTATCTCAGTCTAGAGTTTCCAACCAAAGTTCTTCGCTCTCGGAAGAAAACTCGTAATGTAATATCGATGTGATTTTATGCTTGTTAAATAAGACTTCTTTTTGTCTAAAAAGGAAAACTTGACTTTTCATCTTATTTTTAAGGATCGATTTTAATTTTTTTTTTTTTACTACAGGAAATGTAATCTTATCTAAATTGTGCTTGGTGATTGAAAAATCTTGATTTCAAATAATTTTGATTATGAAAATAATCAGTTGTGTCGATAAGAAAAGAAAGAGCTAAAACCAATCCAAACTCGGATTTCTATTTAAGAAAAGGAAAACACAAATCGCATGATCTGGATGTTTGCTCGATATTGAACAATATCTTGAGTGAATTGTAAGTTGGATTCATTAGCAGGATTTGCATTAATGCGCAGCGTTCCGATTGAGTTTGAGGATGCCAATGAACGTGGCGCATAGGCAAGATTTAATAATGTTTCGACGATTACTATTTCTTGCACTACAAAGCGCACTTGACTTTCCAACAAGTTCGATTCGCAGTTTCTCGATTCACTCCTGCCTTTAACCGCCGAGTATCTGGCAAATTGTGTTGGAATAGCATGTTCCCACATTCACGCTACGCGCGATGACGTGACAATAATTTCGAATCGACTATATATATGCAAGATAGGTATACATAATCTCGCCGGTCTGATGATTGACATGCAGGGGCGTTTAGCGAGCTACGATATTGATTCCAATCTGACCGCGTAAACATCATTCGAACGGGACCCCTCGTGTACGTACTAAAAAATAATTGACTGGAGAGGGAAAAAAAAAATTATTCTTCGAGAAAGATGAAACACATCAAATGAAATAAAAATATTTTGTCGTCTGAGAAAATGATTTTAGAATCAAAATAAGGATATTCAGAATTTTGACTTCTGATTGTTTAAAAAGAGAGTGAGATTTTATGGAGTGCTTACGTTTTGCACACGGTCTTCACTGCAGATAACAATTCGTCACAAAGTTGATTCAATTCGAGAACAATTAAGAAACGTCTTGTACAACTTGAGTTATCGCTTATTCGAACGTAGACATTCATTAGGTTCACGTCGTCGCGTATACAAAGTTGCCGTTCACTTTATTTGGATACGATATGAATGCAATGTAATCGCAAGAATAATTCTGTTACGTTGTCAAGTTCGCCTTAACGAATTTTCCAAACTGCAAGACTCGAATTGTTAATTTCAAATGTAAACTTGTTTTATATTGTATAACATACTGTAAGATTGCTTTATAAAATGGATAGTTAGATATTTTGTAATGCGGCCACCATAATGATTTAAAAATGGCATCCTTTTGGCCAAAAATTCAAACGAAAATTGAAGAAAAATAAAAAAGTTCGTGAAAAATAGAATAATTAATAGCTAATAACCAGTTCGTTTATTTTGAAGTTGGCCAAAATTTAGAAACGATCAAAATTATTTACCGTCTAAGAACTTTGTTCTTGCATCTAGAACAAAGTATCAGCAAGTTTTTCTATAAGCCAACAAGTTTTATATTCTTGGTTCGAAACTGAAAACTTTTGAGGCTATAATAATTTTATTCTTGGATCAAACAACACTTCTCAGAGTGTCCAGGAGAGTCAAGTCTGAAATTGATTTTGGATGATGATTTCATTTCCTGTCGAAACAGCAAGAAAATGAAAATGAAACTAAATAAAAACTTTGTGGATGAATTCAAAGTGTTGATACCACTTCAGTAACTTCAATTTGAATTTTTATTTGACATCTCGTTTTGATTCAAATGTTCCCCCTATCTTTGCGTGATTCAAGAATATAATGCTTGCGTTACACCTCGACAATGTACAGTTTGAAAAAGTTTTTTTTTTTATTAGTAAAGAGGGTCAAGTTTCGTTTTAGTGCGACCGTTTTTTAGAGTTGTTGTGCACCAAGAGTCATAAATCTGTCGAAACTTGTTACTCTCTTGCCGAGAGTTTTCGTCCGAGAGTATGCCGGCTAATGAATTCTCAAACAACGCTAAGATGACTGCGGCGAACTTCGCCGAACTTTGGGCACTGCCACTCTTGCAACCTTTTTTACCGTTCATGTAACATAAACCAACATCGAAGGCCGCTGACAATAATTTGTCTGGTAGAACAAGAGTAGCTCGCCATGTCGACGGATAGTTTGTAAACCGCTGTCGTTCCAAGTTAATGGTCTTCGAAGATTGATAGTCCTGACGAACGAAGAATTACACTTTTGGAAGTCTCTTTTGGATTATACTTTTTTCGTACGAAAGAGAAAGAAGGTGGGAGACAAAAAAAAATGGAAGATAAACATATTGTTCAAATAAGCCAAAACTGTTTTTCATCCGCAGTCCCATTTTCAGAGGGATTTTAGGATTTGAAAAGTCAGCTTGGCTTGATATGCTATACGATTACAAATGCGGTACTCGCGGTAATGTATTTCAGTTAGAGTTCTTGGAGTGAAATTGGCACTCTCCTGGGGACGGATGCAGTATCATTTGCAGCGCAGTTATGATATCAACAAAAAACAGATTACTTTTCAGTATCACGCTTGCATCATTCATAACAAAGTTGCTATATTTCTCTGGTTGAGAATGACAAGACCCCCGGATAATCGTGAATTCTCTCAGGATCGCAGAAATCCAAGTTTGCGGAATAATGCGTCCATTCTTTTGCTTACTGTCGTTCTTTATGTTTCAATTTGTCTGCTATAGTTTCTTGTCGCGTTCGCCATTTTCCTGATGAGATCGAATGAGAGCCTTAAAAAGAACCGGTTGAATCATTAATAAACTTCAAATTATAATGTCAATCATTTTTCAGTCAACTTTTTTATTGTGTTTTCAATATACATTTCAATTTCAGTATTTCATATTCTCTTTCAACTGTGTAGTAAAATTGAAAATAATTCTAAATTCTAAATCATCTAAGACAGTTGAATAGACGTATGAAGACATGTTTTTTTTTGTTTTTTTTTTGGATTTGTTTTCATCTTGACTTGACAGAATGGTGTCCGATTAAGTTGGGGTTAATAATTAGAAAAGCAGTCGTTATTTTGACGAACATAAGACTGTTGATAGGATGCGTCAACTGGGTCGTCTTGAATAAGTCAATTCGGTCTAATAAATCACCCAAAGGCGTCGTTCAGTCGACTGAATGCTGGCATAATTTTCTAAGGAACATCATATTGTGTCGACGGCAAATTAGTATCCATCCTGTTGCGCTCGGTTCGATGCACCGACTTGGCTCTCTTCGAGACAAGTTTTTTGACGTCGCGCGGTTATGCGCCATAACATGATTGCGACACTCTCTTTTGTCTCGCAACATCTCCATTACGTCATGAGCGTTATTCTGCACAAATAACGAAAAAAAAAAGTTGTTGGCACCGATTTCATTTAAGTTTTTCGGTACTGCGGACAAAGTTTCACTATTCAAGTTTATATACGTCGCACTCTAAATTCATCTGCAATATTTTAAACCACCAAATTAAGTTTGTTTAATCAAGTTTCTTTGCCTTACACGCATTTTCAATTATTTGCACCGTTTCAATTTTCAAGTAGTATGACACGAATTCCGTCAGACCCATAGTCTTATTAAAAATATTAATGCTAGGTTCCCAGTAGACGTTGCCAAATATTTGACAAGTTTATAAAGTATCTGCGTCACATATTCTTTCTCAAAATTATTGTATTAAATTTGTTCCCTCATCTTGGGCTAAAGTACCGACCAAATTTCAGCTGAGAATTCATTCAATTTTATTGTTTACGAAACGATCTTGTCTAGTAGTGTAAAAATTGTAACTTACATCCGTTTCATTTGCTTTTAAATAGTATTTTATACCTTTTCAAATTTTAAGTAGTATGAAAAAAGTTTCGTCAGACCTATGCTCTCATAAAACTAATTCTCTCTTGAAGCACAGTTATCAAGAGACACACTAGTGTCCCTTGATAGAATGAATCAAACGAGACATTATCTGTGTATTTTGAGGATCAAAATTTCAGTTTGAATTATTACTAAGCAATTAGTAATATTGCTTATTATTAATCAATCAAGGTTGTTGATATACTTAATTGAATGAATTATAACTAAGCATTTTTTTCTAAAACGTGATCAGTATAATTTTTTTCACTCCGAAGGTCAATACGAATTCCATCAAACGGAAATATATTTCCGTGTGACAAGAAATGTTGAACAGATGGAGGATTTTGGATTTTGAACGGCGAATTCGATTGAACCACAAATGAATTTCTTATTACAGTATCACGGCGTGCAAATGATTATCGCGCAAAGGTGCTGAAAACAAAACCGGAAGCAATCGGGGGATTGTTCGCGTGACCTCAAAGTCCAGATGAGCCGAAGGGCTCTCTCAAGTGTCAGCGAATCGATAGACCGTACGGGCTTGTGCACGGCTATCCAATAAGTCGTCCTGACCCTATTACTAAATTATGTGAACGGTATTTGCGTGCGGACATAACTGATTCCCGTTAATACCCGCACGTGATTTACGCCCGCGATTTCTCAGCGCGATATCAGTGAGCTAATGGCCTTCGACTCGGCCATTGTGCCGTACAAATTTGGCACCGTGCGCTTCCGTATTGTGAAAGTCGCGTTCGTCGCTCCTGGACAATCAAAAGTATAGCGACATTATTGTTGCACTCTCAATTGATTGCCAATCTATTATTCCGCGCCGGGCTTTATTTGATTTTTAGCGCGGAACTTTAATTGCAAAAGTTGAGTCTTGTTGATGCCCGGGATCAAAGCCAGGGATGTTATTTAAAGTGCGCAAACAATTATGCGTCGCATATGGCATAACAAAATCGCTTTCCATCTAATTTAATAAATTAATATATAATGTATATCAACTCAAACAGTCATTGACGTTGTAATTTAAAATGCCGCTGATGGCTCTTACTTTGTTAGTAAACTCGGTAATTGTTAAAGCTCTGATGTAAATTTCCATTTACCTAAAATTTTAATTGTTATTAAAATTTGTCTCAGGGTGACTGAATTTGATCAATAAATTCCTTAGTCCGGAACAAAGAGCTTTTGAAACCAAAATTTTTTTTTATTTATATTCAATTATGTTATATTAATTTTTGAATCTTTTTTTTTTCTCAAAGAGAAAAGTGTAGTTGAGTCGCTTGATGTTGACGCGCTTGGCAAACATCCGTCGCGCGGGAAAACAATGATTGAGTTTTGGTAAACACAGCTCCCATTTGAATCGCGAAAAATATTTGAACGAGGTGCACGTCGCATCAACATCAGTCCATTAACAATGACACTCGGGCAAAATACAAACCAGGCAGCTATAATTTATAACGCGATCGATTTGGTCACGATTAATCACATAACTCTAACTTATTGCTCGAGTGGAATTCTTTTCCGAGCTTGAAAAATTGGCCCCGATCGTTTCTCGGTTGTACGAACAAGTGGTAATGAGAGGGATGCCCATTTATCATCGCGCGACTTTTGTGCCATGCAAAAGAATGCCGCGTCATTGAAAAATCTATTTTTCAATTTCTATGAGGACAAAAAATCTGGCACCAAAGTCAACTCCTCTGTCTTTGTCGGGCCGTCACCGTTCCCACAGTCGTCCGCCCTTCGTCATCCTCGCACTTGAATAGCTCCGCCGATCCATTATTTGTAACTGTACCTAATACCGAAGATTCTTTCCACGAGCAGCTTCATATTTTTTTCTTCTCTCTTTTTTTTTTTTTGTTGCGCTCCGAGTCTTTTTTGCTTCCTATTTTTGTCGCGTGCCATATAAAGTAAATCACTTCGATTCACGTCTGACTCGACAGATACAGAGGACGCCCACCGTAACCGGAACGAAACGGCCCATCAAACATAAGAATATGCTTCATTCATGAGCTCCCTCTTCCTTCAGTTTCACTAGAAATCCGCTAGTTCTGTCAGTCTCATTTATTTCGTTTATGGCCTATAACTACTCGTTAACGACGTTACGAGCGAGCGCACATCTTTTTTATTTATTGTACGTGTAATTTCTTGATGGCTGGAGGGAAAGGAAGTAAAATGTATCTCACAACTAATGATTGGAACGGTTCCGATTTTATTTGCTCGCTGGATCACATAATGTAATCTAATTAGCACTTATTTCATTGTAAAAAAAATATTATTGCGACAATATAAATAGAGCGAAAAAAAAGTATCGTGCAAATGCTTTTTTATGCTTGATAAAATCGACATTTTGTTAGTCTGATTTGTCAGACTGGCATAATCTGTAAATATTGAAATTAATTCAATGCATTTGTAATGATAACATTTAATTAAAGTTTGGATTCTAAAACGGTTCGCAATTTATATTCTCGCTGAAACATAATGTAATCCAAGTACCACTAATTTACTTATACATAAAATATTTTCGTTACAATATAAATAGAGAAAAAAAAATCGCAATCATATACGCTTGATAAAATATACATTTTGTCAGTCTAGTATAGTACAAAAAATGTCACAGATCTGCAATCATAATACTTTATTGAGGATTGAATTCTGTCCGTACAATTTTTTTTTAATTTTTAAAATAATAAATATGATTATCCGTTTGATTTTGATGTGTCTGACCGAATTACAATTTTATCACTTGAAATGTTCATAACATACAGCCTCGGTTTTATGTGTCTGACCGAATTACCATTTTATCACTTAAAATTAACACCGCATACAACGTTATTAAATTATGCTTGAATCTTCGCGATAAAACGAGATGAAAATTCGCATCGGTCGCGGTTACGGGATGTCTGATGTGCTCTGTATGCGACGATTTGTGTGCTAATGGCTCTAATGACATTAGGAAATCTTTGAAGCTAAGTGTGGAATGTCCACTTGTCTGATGATTGCTCAATCCGTCGCTTTCCACTGAGCACTGGGTATTACGAATTTCAAAAGGCGAGTCCATTAGCTTTTAGTCATGTTGAAAATTACACCCGAGCTCTATCGACTTTGTTTTGAAAATTCTTACCCCTTTTCGAATGGCGTTACTCGTAATCTCGAAAAATGGTTTGAGAAAAATTATATTTCTCTTTCATTTTGGATAACACATGTTTGAACTTAAATAAAAAATTAACCAACTGATATAATTAATTAAAATTATATTTCATATAATTAATTAAAATTAAATGAAAAAAAAAATATGAATAATGAATTGCAGCATGTGATAAGTAACAAATGTGTAATATTAATTGTGATTCGAAAACCGAATGGATAAATTAAACGAATCAGTGACTGTTTATTTTCGAGTGCGTTTCATAAGGTGGGGGACTATGGCTAAATTCAATAAACGCTCAGGCGCTTTTTTAGCATCATTTATCTGCATGACAGTCGAGGGAATAAATCGAATCATATTGAAGTGTAAATGAAACGTTTGCCTGTACAAGTGTGTCATCCGCACGTTCTTGGCATGATTGATGAAAACTCAGCTGTTCGTACGGTTCCAATCTGTTTAATATCGGGATCTTTACGAGCGACCTATATCTTTCTTACGTTCTGGCGTCGCGTTGCGGAACATCATCGTAAAACAGGAGCGGCGTCTTGTAACACTTGCCGAGCGTTCTTATTTTATGCACACACAGCCCGAAAGAGAAAAATCCCAGGTATTGTTGCAAGTCGGCGAACGTTCCACTTGCAAGATTCCCCGCGGTTATATGTGTGTGAAAAAAAAAAGAAACTATGCAGCAGAAACAACGCGTTCCATTTTTAATATCCCTTTGAGTGCAGTATTGCCCAACGTGTGAAACGCGTCATCTTTGCGCAAACTCATTTTTTTACGAACGCTCAAAGCCATCTTTTTGTTTTATGTTTCAAAACGTTTTTGTTATTAACTATAAATAACGTTCTGAATTATTTTACATTCACTTTTCGACCGCACTAAAACCGACACTAAACAAAAGTTTGAAAAATTTTCTTGAATTTAAAATAAAATATGCGCTAATAAGAATTCTTGCATTTCTTTTTTCTCCACGCTAACTTTTAATTCAATAACATAACGCAGTAAGTGTAAAGCAATTAAAATGAAGTACGCAGTGCTACGTTATTATGTCGATCTTGGAAATGAATCCGCTTAAGTGATTCGTGTCATGAACCAGTGGAAGTTTTAGTCTGTTAAGCATTTTTTTAAGTTGTCCGCGGCTGCAAGTGGAATTTTACTCCATCATTTTAAATATGAATCATAACAATAAAAAAAATGCTTAAATTGTTGGTTCTGCTTAGTGACGAATAATTTGAACGAATCTCATTTATATTCAGAACACTTTTAGAATGTTCAATAAATATTTCCATTGTAATTGACGAGACAGAAATTAGAATCTGTACTGTCTGATTCATCAAATCGGAGATTCAAAGCACGATTGCTGCGGAGCTAAGCAAATTTTTTCTTCCCAAGTGTCAGAGGCTCTCATCCTTCAAGTGACTGGATTATAGTCAGGATGTAATAACGCATCTTAAAAGGAACGTCGATTTTAATGAGTGTCAAGCCATCGTTGGTTATCATTAGAGCTTTCTTATCACGTTCGTTTGTTCTCTCGTCCTTTGATCGTGTACTCGTTTTCTTTCCCTTTCTCCAATACTAAAGTGCGGCGACAAAGTTTCAATCGACTTGTCGAACGATTCACTGATATATTCGTTCTCTTTCAGGTGGCTTAAATGAAATTGACCCGTGTAACGAGTCCTTTGTAGGTCTTCTCTGCTACACTTCTTCTGGGTTTATTAGCTCTGACTAAAAATTGGAATCAGAAGAAGTCACTAGACTTTTTCTAAAATTTATATATTCATCCTGAGCTCTCCAATATTGATCAAATCTTAGCTGGACTTTTAATTCACTTTGTTATTTTTTTTTTTTCGGATCGGTTATATAACGGATGGAAATATTGCGTTTCATTTCTCATTTGAACCGCATCTCATCAATTAGATTTATATAGCGAAATTAAGTAAGAAAATACCTATTTTCGACATCTGCACCAATTATCGACACTTTGTTTTCAAAATTCATGTGAAAAGATTGTGAAAATTAATTGAAAGGATTTTCATTTGTTTCGAACAAGTTAATAAGCTTCTATCATACACTTAAGAAATATTCTAAGAACTTTTACATGTATTTTTATAATATAGTCAATGAAAATGTCGATAATAGGCGCAGGTGTCGATAATACGTACAACTACCTTATATAAAAAAAAATACAGTTTCATACCTGTAAACGTTTTTAGCATTTCAATTTTCAAGTAGTACAAAATAAGTTTCGTCAGACACGTACTATCATTAAAATAGCCTATTGAGGCAAGGTCATAGACAATGTTCGTGTTTATAATTTTAATTGAAGCATTATTTTTCTGAAATCAAATTATGATTCTTGTTTTAAAATTAATTTTCTTAGATTAAGAAATTTCATTCCTAGCTCATATTCGAAACTTAGATCTTTGTCAACAATTTTGAGGTCTCTTATAGTTTTTTTTTCACTCTTAAAACGAAATGAGTTTCGTCAGACATAAGAATTCCAGAAAATGAAATTTTCGTATGGCAAGAGATGTTGTTGTGGGCCACTGTTTTTCGCACTTTTCCCATGTGTGCTCCGATCCATTTCTTTTCACTGTTTGAAATTTGGAGTAGCATATTTACACTTGTTTTTACCTGAAACAGAGAATATCACGTGAATAGAAATGTTTCGCTGATGAATAAAAGTTGCTGTGAATTAAAAACAAGTTGTGGTCGACTTGAGAAAATAAATATTGTTGCACTAAACAAACTACAACAAGCGATTCAGGGAAGTTTGAAGTACCGACTGATATTCAATGTAAATTTGAGTGTAAAATTATATATTTTCAACGCAGTTCCCCTCAACTCGTTTTTCATTCACAGCTGTTGAAATATAAATTCATAGTACTTTTTGTGCAGTGACAAAACTTCAGCTCTCAAAATGGTTTTGAACCTCTTATTTTTGCTTGTGAAATTTCACTCGAAATGTCGACGTTAATATTTTAAAATAAAACTTTTGAAGTGAAGTATCTGCTAAAAGCTTTGTTCTCGTTCGAAGTAACGTTATTATGAAGCATCATGACGTGTACAACTAAACGTATATCGCAAGTAATGCAATCGAAAATAATTCATATTGATTATTTGTTTCGCGCACTTGACGTTGAGAATATGAGAATGCCGTCGCGATGAATCACGACGGTGCGAGTGATTTGTTTATGATTTTTTTAACAAGGGCATGATACGCACGCCGCGTCGAAATATATCGTCAGCCTTTTTATATGGTAATGTTTCAACACGGGAATAACAAAAACTGAAATACCAGATTTATGTTCCTCGGCAAGAGTATGAAAAAAAATATTACGTCTTGGGTTACAATGTTTTTATTTATATTACACAAAGAAAAAAATTTGATTGCGATATTGATTTATTTTAATTGTTTTTTCATAAATTTTTTCCAATAAACATTTTGTATACATTTTTTAATCTAACGATAAAAGAACAGATGAGTACAGTGATATTGCTTTTTTTTTATCATTTCAAAAATTTTATTGATTTTAAAATAAACAAAAAAAAAAAAAAAAGAACGGTATTCAATCAAGTGCTAAATAAATAAAATGTACGTATTTTGCGTGATGCGAGTTTTTTCTCTCTTTATTATTTTGTCATAAACGTCATCCCGTTGCTTTCACCGAAAACTCTTTGTCACGAATTTTTCCTCTATTAATCAGTGACGATATAATATTGAAGAATGATGGAATTTTTTATCGCTCGTTCTGTGAACTCCATTGAGGTGTAATTATGGCATATCAACCGTTTTTCAAAGAAGGGTGCTTCAGTTGAAAATTGAAACTGAAAATTATAACTTATATGGATGTACTGTGCGATGCAGCGATATCAATCACTGATGAGGTAAAATGAATTAAATTTTTGTATTATCTATTATCTTTATTAATTGATAACATCACAGTATGAAATAAGGTTTCAATAGGACAGAGAGTTCATTTGGCAATGTATATCTTTGAAATTGAAGGGATTTTTGAATAGTTCCTTCAAAACAATTTTAAATAACAGTTTTGTATGTTTGTTTTGATTATTGGAATTCAAGTCTTCCGTTTAAGTTTGTGATCATGTACTATACTTGGAAACTTTTGCATGGATCGTTCATTAAATTAAAGCTCGTGGAAAGTGTCATGCGCACCCTTTTCACATTTTACTGAAACATAAAATCGTGGTACATTTGGAAAAAAGATTGTTTACAATTACAAAAAAAAAAAAAAAAAAAAAAAATACAAAAAAATAGTACCCATTATCGTGACCGTGTATTTATCATAAAATTAAAACGAAAAACCAAACTCGACTGAATTTTTTACCTACTAAATAATCTTCCATTTAAACAGGATATATTATTATTAAAATATTTATATTTTTTTCTACTACGTTAAATTTTATTCCAAAACATCACGATACAGGGTACAGTCACGATAAGGGGTACATTTACCTTAATAATTATACAAAACATTTGAAGATGAAAGTTCCACCCCTAAATAAGTTTATTGTGTTGAAACGTTTTTTAATTATTCTTTATGGTTAACTAATTAAAGTTTCCTGAAAGTCAAGTTTTTTTGCTCAACATTCGAATTAAATTACGGAAACCTCTTTTTGATCCACTCAGCTCAAAGAAAGCGCATTCGACGCAGGAAGAATGGTTGCCCGTGCATCTTGTAAATGGCTGCTTGTAGATGCGCAAAGTTGACTGCAGCATCGCCAGAATAAAATAGCCGAGGAGTTTTCTTATTTTCCTTTACTTGCTTCTCCTTTCACTTGAACTTTCAGGAAACCCGAACTAATAAACTAACATGATTTTTTGCGCTAACTTTTTTTTGTGCTCACAACGAGGAAGCTAACATTAAATGCACTTGTACCAGCGCGTGTAGTACTAGACGATGGTTAAAGGCAATAATACAAACATTAAGGGGAGCGCGTTTCACCGCCATTCACCGAGCGCAACTATCACAAGTTCACTTGCAACTTGTGCCGTGAGAACTTTTTTTTTGCTGTCATTCGAAAAGTAATATCAGTGACAATACTATCATTTAACGTGAACGAAAGAAATTGGGAGCTCGTAAGATACAAGAGGAAAAACTTTACAGCGCTGGAAAAAAAGTGGTATAGAAGTGGGTGGAACTTAACTCGAGATATAATTAGAGACATCAACTGCGTGACCATAAGAGTATTTGACATTGCAACACTTAAATTTATTTGGTTGCGAATAAAAAGTGATTTTTCATTCTGATTTTTTTAATTGGTCTTTAATGGGTTTTTAATTGGTTTTTAATTGTATAAAATATCGGGTCATTTATATTTCATCAAAGTTGCGAGATATTTTGTCATTGTTTTTTTTTTTTTTTTTTTTCTTTTTTTTCGATTCTGTGACAGTTTTCCGTTGTCTAATAAAACCTTTTCGACTCATTAAAATCCAATACCAAAGTTCGTATGACTGAAATGTTTGCATGTAATAAAAGGTTTTCCATAACAAACAAAAGTTCATAACTTTGCACGCCAGAGCATATCAATATTTTACTACTTTGTGTATTATCATTTTGCTGTAATCAGCAAATATGGCTAAACATAAATTACAGGCGGGGTTATGTGGAACAATTTAGCCGAGAAATAGAAATTTTATTGATGTATCATTAATGCAGGTGAAAAACATCTTCTGTTTTTGTCTAGAAAAAAAAAAAACCAATTGAGTTTACAAATAAACAATTATCCAATAATGTTGAATGACGCGGAATAGCAGAGTCAAAAATGTTGAACATCTTGAACAAATAGAATTTGAAGTACTTCGCAAAAAGTCATTTTTGAGCTCAACTTTTTCTTGTAACCGTTAGGTTTTTTTTTAATTCAACTTTTGTAGTACTTGTATGGAAGTTTGTACTTTGCTTCAACGTCTAAATTACACGCTATCGTTGCTTAGATACCGTCAACCTCCGCATCGACAAATCTGCCTTGCTTCAAATTATCAAAGCTAATTAATTGCACTTAATCATACCTCGGTGAAGGTGAATTTTTTCATACCAATTATTGTGAAAAAGCGTCCACTTTGCTTTTTGTGATCAAAGAAATCAATCCCAAGTTACTCATTCATTTTCTTTAATTTACAATTAAGTGGGGTTCAGCAGCACTTTGCAGTATGTGCACTTGAAAGGAAAGAGCTACAATTATGTTGTCTTAGTAATGGTATCAATTACCACTTTCTTTCATCGTTTACTTGTTTGCTATAATAATAGGTTCGTTTAGATGAAAAAAGTCTTGTTGACAAAGTTAACAAAATTAACAAAAATTTTTGTTGACATTGTGAAATGTAAACTTCAGTGTTTTCAATCTTAAGTATCTGAAGAGTTACATCGCATTTGCACTTCAGCTGCACTTCTGATTTGTTTTTCCAAACCATTTTTCTGATCTGTACTTTGCGCTAAAATCCCAGCGGAGCCCGAAAATTGTTACATGTCAATTGTTGCATGTCACTCTCGAAATGAAAATGAAATATATCGTTTTTGGATTAAATAAATTTGTTCAATTGTTTGTATAGTAACAATAATCAAAGATCTGAGGAAATTTACAATTTAATAAATGTGTTAATGCATGATAAATTCGACCAATTAAGACAATTAATAAGCATTACGAAGTTAGGATATTAACGAATGAGTAATGTGAAGAGTTATAAAAAGATAGCGCGAGATGACAACAACTCGGTACTCCATAGTGATAGTTCTCAGTTTTAAGTGTGATTGAAACTAAAAGAAAGTTTGCATAATCCTTCACTCGTTATGTGTAAACTGCGGTCATAAAATCAACGGAAATATTCTTTTTTATACTGCTTGGTTTCGTATAGTTATTTTGTTTCACATGGAATGATACAATTTAATTAATTAACAGTTTAATCAAAATATTTGTAATATGGATGGGTTCAACAGAAAAGATTTGTTAATTCAATTTGAATTTGTAATTATAACAAACTGAAATTTTAATAATTACAATTTTAATCAAAAAGTAAAATTAGTTTAATGGTATAATGCTTTATTCAATCAGCAAAGATTTTTTTATATTTGTTTAATTTTTATACAATTTTATAACTTCGAACTCAATTTTATTTCACACTATTTTTTTAATTAATTTAATTTAAACTTTTCTTGTACCTTAGTTGTCAAATAATAATCGTAAATCTGAGTAAAATTTATACTGACAAAAAGTACTTCGAATCAACCAGAAATAATTATCACTCGAGTAATTTCGAAGTGTCTGATTAATTCATTATTCCATTTTTAAGCATATACTATTTTCAAAGACAAAGTTCTTTGTCTCTGAAAACTTGATCTTCTTCACCCACTTTCAAAGAAAAAGATTAACGAGTTTTGTAACGAGTTCGTACTGCGTTGTTTTTCCGCTGTGGAATATATAGTTTGGGTCTGCTTTGAAAGAGATTAAGCAAATTTTAAATGCTATCACATGCTCAAAAAAGACTAAAAAGGATCAGTTTAACCAAATCACACTTTTCACAAAGAAACAATTATATTATAATTAACCAGTATAGAACAAACAGAGTGAATCAATACTCAAAATTACTCCCAGTAGTACAAGTCATTGTTCGGGCAGACAGTATCAGACAAGTTCATGCTAATACTTTTACTAACTTGATTTAGACAAGATAACTGTGTAACCTTATAAGATGATAATATTTAATATCTTAGTAGTAGTATTACTAATAGTAAATGTAAATATTAATTTTTTTTTCACGTGAAAAAAAAATATTTTTAAGGATTGACCAGACCTGAAAATAGAAATATTAGGTAAAAATATGTCATTTTATAAAATGTTATCTGATTCATGTCTGATTTTACATGATCAGACACAATTTTGTCGAATTAGGTCTATTTTCTGGTCTGATCAGACGTGGAAAATGAGTAGATCTGATTAAATTGTGTCTGATCATGTAAAATCAGGCATGGATCAGATAAAATTTTATAAAATTTGACATATTTTGATCTAATCAGGTCTGATGAGATCTGGACTTTTTTTTACCGGGGATTGAATTGTCATTTGAGTAAATTCGACTGATTTGTTGTATATTTGTTGACGCATCCAAACAAAAAAATAGGCCACAAAATTTTGAATAAAAGTCGCAGATGATAAATATTATATGTCTGTTCGCATGTTTCAACTTGAATCATTTTTGTCACAAAATAAACGACATTCGTTCATCATTCGTTCAACGTTCATCATTCGCAATTATACTTCGATCGTTTTGTTGATTGTCGGATATATAACAACTACACTGACAAGATCATTGAGGTTGATTGATATGTCATTTAAAGTGATTTGAAAATGCATCTAGATTGCGTCGTTACAAATTAATATCCCAGTGTCATATTTTAACATTTTCTTTATACTATTTTTAATAACTCAAAAAATGGGTCACCTTTTTGGTACGAAAATGTTTATCGAAATTTTCATCAAAGTTATAAGTTAAACAAATAGACTGCTCGAAAAATTCTACAATTTTTGTTATATTATTTTCAATAATTAACAATCGATTTACCTTCAATGGTATTTCTGAAGCTTCAAACTAACGATTTGTTTATTTAATTATTATTCGTTAATTTCAAATTTCTGTCCACAAGCCTTAGAATAGTATCCCGATCTTTCAAACCCATACATTGTGATTTATTACATTTCGAATTTCAGTGTATGGAGTGTTAAAAATTGTTGTTAATTAAATGTTAATTAAGAAAATATAATTGATCATAATGAATAGTCGTGGGTTATTCAAGGACATTTTTGATAAGTGATATCGACCTAAAATGATTATTGTTATCAATAATATTTTTCATTTCCTGTGACTTCAAATTTAACACGAAGATACTGAATGTCTGTTTTTCCTTGTACTTAAAAAAGGGTTGAACATTTACGTTAATTTGCATAAACTACTGTTCTCGCAATATAGTTGTATGATGCGTTTGATTCATGTTTAATGGATTAACTAACGCGGGTGCGAATTTAGTGCGACCGAACATTTTATGTAACTTCCCATTGTTATTATCACGACCAGCAGCCGTGCACGATTTTATATTATTGATTGCTCACTTTACCGCGAATTCCACACTAAATGAAAAGCAACGTCATTTCTGCATTGTAAAATTTGATGCCAATATATTCTGATACTTCTGATTGCATACTTTCATTTTTCCGTCTTTCCTGTGTGTCATCGATATATGCGTACATTAACGTTAATTTTCATTAAATACTACACTTTCCATAAATACATTGCTCATATTCATTTCAATTTATTCGCCAAAAACACTGCTTCAAGTTCACGTTATTTTCGAAGACATATAAAGCTTTGTTCGTGGAAGTTTTCTCGTTGATTCATTAGTTCCAATTCATTTAATGACGCGGTTGAGGAATTTTGCTTTTTTTCATTCCCAATTCTGGTTTTGCAGAAATTCAAATAATGCGGAACATTCTTCGGCATTTTCCCTGCATTAACGCACTTTTGCAGCCACAGGATTATTGTTTTCTGTGATATGTCAGAACTTTTCAGCCACCATCTCGTTCTCGTTTAAATCAAAAACATTTGAGATGCAGAGGTTTTCCATTATAATTTACGTTAATTACTGAGTGAATGCTTTCATTGTTATAATATACCTTAACTTATATACCGGTCCAAATGTGCCATTCTTTGTTTATAATTCTTATTGAGAGTGTTGCGTTTTTTGGTTTGGAAAGGGGGCTCTTTTACATGCAAAATGACAATAGTTTTACAAATAATGTTTTCCATTCAATTTAACACAATTTAACACAAATATCACATATACAAAAATATTTATTTCATAAAAGTATATCAAAAAAATGAATATTTTCGCTTTTTTACACACCAAACTGGCCCCATATAATGAAACATAATTATTTTTTATTCATTTCTTGTATACAACTTTTTGTCATCATCGCATCATAGCATCAAGGCTGAATGCAAAAATTAATATTTAAATTATAATTGGGGACATGTTAATTTTGGAAATGTCGTAACTTGATACAAAACTTGGCCAAGCGTATTTTTATTGAAATTGAAATATTCACCTCTTGTTATTTGCTGGAGTGTCCTTATAAAATCAATAAAACATTGATAAAAAATAACGTTTGCGTCGAATTCATCGCGTACAAAAAAACCTCTCTATCATAAAAGTATCAAGGAAAATATAAAATGACATTCAATGATCGATGATATATGGGCAAACTTTGTTAACTGAAAAATTGTGCTTTGGAAAATTAATCTTTGTATATGAAAGATTATTTTTGCAATCTGAACACAGTTTTGTTTCTCGATTTTTATTTATGATTTTTAGTAGTACATTTGTGATATTATCTAATTTTTCGTGAAGTCTTCAAACAAACATTTTTATTCATAGTTACAAAATCTTATTTCACAAACATTTATTCAAAGATACAAAGATCAACATACATTATAAGCAATTCATATTTATTCATTGAAAAACATATTTTCTGATTGTGAAAATTCTTTACTCTAAAAAAATATATTCAAAAGATTTAACAAAGATTGTAAGAGTAACGAAGTAAAATATTTGATTTACATTTTTTTTATAAATGTGGATCCCTTTTTCGATTATACTAAAAAAATATCGTCTCTGTTAGTATTTGTTAAAAATAGCAATGTGTTTTGTTACTCATTGAGATGGTTCATCTGATTCTTAGTTCGACCTAACTCATGATAGAGATTGTCATTAAGTGATGTAATCAATTTTTTTTTCTTACTATTATCATTGATTTCTGTGCTATTCGAGGCCATATATCACGATAAGATTGACGATATGCTGAGAAATAGAACATGTGCTGATAGAATGGAAACGCTGTCGCAGAAAGAATGTAGTCCTGATAAAGCTTTTGTGTTATGTGATGTGATTCTACGTTGCAAGTATAAAAAAATAAATAAAAAATGAAACAAAGTACTCTTCAGTTTACACAGGGCAACGTTGGGGAGTATCGAAATTTTTCTCTGGGTTTGGCAATGCTTTAGAGTGTATATTCGTTAACGTTGAATCGTAAATCAATTTTTTGTAAACCTCGAATGTTGCGGTATTGTTGTTAAAAGCCATGAATTGATAAATTTTACAGCGACCCACAACCATCATCATAAAGGTTATGTTATTAGTCAAGTAATTTATCAACATGCATCAATTCTAATTAATCAATATGCAATTCAGAGAGTGAAAATTTAATTCAGTTGTTCGTGACTTAGTGACATTTAATTGTTCTAGTTTATTGCAATTATCAATATTACGATATCACATTCAAAGTGCCGTCGCGTCCAGTTAATCTGAAAATAATACACCTCATAGAAAGCATCGAAATGCCAAAGATAATATTTTATTTTTATTTTATTAGGTACGGGTTTTCGTAATGATTTCTTAAATTTTACTAGCAAATAATATATTGAAAATATATATTAAAATATAATTTATTATTATTTTATTATCCCCTTTTTATAGAATACACGGCGAAGAAGAAGAATATTTTCCATTTTTTTTGCTATTATTTAAAAAAGAAATTTATAGATAATGTTTTTACTTTGAAAGTTTGAGCAAATTAAAACTAATTTAGTAAATAAAAACTAAAGTGATTTCTGAAATATTTTTCAAGTTTGATTACATGAAAGCTGATAATATTACGAATCATTGAAATAGATAAAAAATATATGACGGATCAGATGAACAATGTTCAAGAAACATCTGGCAGTAGAAATAAGTCACGAATTCAGCATCACCATTCTTTTCAATTTAAAAACATACATAAAGGTCACATTGTCTGCGTAATGCATCACGACATCTGGTGTGTAAAAAAGCTGTTTACACATTGTGCGACACTGCGATAGTTAATCAAGCAGACTATCCAAAATAAAGTTGTTATGCCCCAGCATAACTATTCCTATTTTATTTAAACATTCTTTTATATTAATTAAACATTCCTTTAAACTCTTATTACACCAGAAAGGTATTGA
>JAPYZS010000283.1:0-112370 GCA_030522925.1 Trissolcus japonicus | reverse complement strand
ATATTTAATAACAATTATTGAATGCGTAATAAATATTACTAAATAAATTTTTAATATTTATAAACTGTACTTAGTTTCTGTTATTAAATAAAGTCATAACGTTGAAGCATCACATTTTAAATTTTAAGAAACAATTTTTCTTTTGCTTATCAATTCAAATATTCCTAACCTTGTATTGTATTGACATTGCGACTTTATTATTTTTTCATGTACACGTGATAATTAAAAATAAATAAAGTGACTTTTTAAATCAACAAATTAAATGAAAATTAAATGATTATTATCATTTAATGTTGATCTAATATTTAATGTTGATTTAATATTGATCATTAATTAAATGAAAATATAATTGTTATGATGCTAAGCATGTTAATCATTACACCGCCAGGTGGCGCGGACTTCCCCCTCCCATACGTAGTGGGAGAGGGGGCGTCCTGCAAAAGCTGGCAGGACGCTCAGAAGTTGCAGTCGTCCCTCGACAGCCAACGGGAGAGCAACCTGAAAAGGAACAGCTACCCGGATTTTTGGAGGCCCTAACCTCAAGGTTGGGGCCTCATAGCCTCGAAAGAGGCAATTGCCACCTAAAATGTTACCTAAAAAAAAATTTTTTTCAAATAATAAATATAAAAATTTGTGTTTTAATATAAAACTCACATTTCATGAATGTAATTGCATATTTCATCACCTTAAAAAAATGTTTTCATAAATGTTAAATATGTGTCATAGCATTTAAAAGATATTCAATAACTATTATGATTTATGCGATAATATTAATGAAATTTCAGTTTTTGTTAAGAAATATTCGATTGGGGCATTCTGATCGCATTATTTCATAAATGTTATGAAATATGCATAACTGTTATGAATCCTTTTTCTCAGTGTAGATAGGAAATTTCGAAAGGTAAAGCTTCTTTTAAAAAATGTAATAATTTAATTCGGTAAAGATAATAAGTATGATTTCTGGTTCAAATTTTTTTTCAATACTGTGCAAAGTCGTGCAAAACGTTGGTATCTATTTCTCAGAGAGACCTTATAATGAAAGAATTTTAATATTACATTGTAACAAAATTAACAAGACCTTTTATGAAGAATTCAAACACATTTTTCCAGATATATTTTATGAAACAAAGCCGTTGTTTGTTAAATATTTCTTTAGTATTTATGAAATGAATATTGCGTTTTAACTTGACATGAAATTTAATTTTATGTATATCATCTAATTAACAATTACACACTGAAGAATTACCACAAAATTCTCTCTTGATTCGAAAGAAGTAACGATAGAAAGGTTATCTATACTATTTCTAAAATCAACCCGCATCAATTACTCAACGAATATCTTCTATAGAAGTTCTTTTTGCAATAACTAAAGAAAGGGTGAAGAAATTGTCACATTCATTCTCTCTGTTGGAGGCAAATTTCCCCTTTAACCTCTCATTTCCTTCGAAAGATATTTTTAATTCTTTTCAAAGTCAAGCCGACAACGAGAATTAGCCAATTCGGTTCACTAACTCATCCTGGCTAAAAGGAAAAAGATTGTGCAAGACTGTTATAACGAGCCAGTTGTTTTTACCGGCAAAACTTGCATCTACCTATTTCCAATTACCAAATACTAAAAACAGGGCGAACACGAAATCATCTCGTAGCAATTAACCCAGGGAAACGTTATATCCTGACAGGAGCTTGTAATAAACATTGGGAGCAATATACTTCGCTTGGAAGTTTCTAGTAGGGAAATAGTTCAACATAGAATCAATGAGATTTGGAATTGCAAATAGAATGATATTTGATCTTAATGATGACACACATTCGTCGCTAATCAAGTTAGTTACGTGTGCGATCTAAACTAGTCAGAATCATAAAATGAAGGTTAAATCTGATGAATTTCGGTTCAATAATATTAATGGAACACGTTGAATTCAAATTTTTTATAATTAATTTGATCATATAATCAATATATAAAAATCCAGATTTCATAAAATATATACCTCATATGCGTCACATAAACATCACATATATAAATATTTATCTAAGGCTTTTGGTAATAAGAAGGTAAGTGATTTTTATATTCTTGAATTATAGTTAATCGAATATTTTAATTTTTCAATTTTATCTTCATATTTTTATTTTATAAACAAGATTTTTTGTTGTAGCATTATTAAACTAAAGAAATATCAATATCAAAACAAACGTTTAATTTAAAATTTAAGTTATATGTTACGTAGATGTGCTATATATGTTTACATATAAGTCACATATATACTTACCCAGACAACAACTTTATATATGCAGTCATATATGCTACTATATATGCGATATGTCTGCAAACATTTATGTCATGCAATAGTGTATGTTGAAATATGATGAAAGTCAAAGAGTACCAAAAAGTATTGAGGAATACCAGAGAATGTCGATGAATTTCAGAAAGTTTTAAAGAGTACTAAATAGTACTAAAGAAAACCAAATAGTTTCAAAGAGTTCCAAAGAGTATCGAGGTGTGGTGTTGGTGAGAGGCAAAGGGCATGTTCATATCCTTCCAATGTATTTATGTGCAGAGATTACAACTTTGAAATCTCAAAAATGAATCATAGTATACATTACGTACCGAGTAAAATCTAGGGTTATAGTTGGCAGCCCGCAGGACTGCCAACCATAACCCTAGTTTTTTCGAGGCACGTACGGTGATTTAATATTTTTTTAGTGGCAAAGTATATAAACACCACATTTATTAAAATATTAATGAATGAAATTTTACATTGGTTTTTGATAGGTTAGGTGGGTAACAATCCCATAATAAAAGATTAGGAAATGCAAAATCAGTTGACTTTAATTTGCAACATTTGTAGTCGTTTAAAAAATTCTTCAACATTTAACGACTTATTGGAGAAGGTTTGAAAGAATTCTATCATTTCAAAGTTATAAATTTTTTTCTGTGTTTGATGCTCATCTTCCATATTGCATATTGTTTCATATGCAATACTTACCTTCTATTTATAGGTAAATGTTGTTCATCAGATAGTGAATCTTAAAATTTAAAACAGAATTTGATGAACACAAAAACTAATTAGTACTCTTTGGTACTTATTGGTACGTTTTGTTACTCTTTGGTACTCTTTGGTACTCTTTGGTACTCTTTGAAATTCATTGACACACTTTGGTACTCCTCGATACTCTTTGGAACCCTTGGTACGCTTTGAATTTCATCGAAAGAGTTCCGATATTTCAATCCCTTGATTTTAATAAACTTTGCGAAATTTTGTATTTTACTGTCGAAATGATCAACAAAATATCACAAAATGATAAAGATACACATGTTAATATAATTTTACACATACGATTAATATCAAAATAACTTCTATAATTTCCATGTTATCATTAAATCACAAATATCATTAATATTAAGAATTATGCGTGAATTCATTAAATATGAAATGGAAATGCAAATTAATGAAAATGCGTTATTTTAATTTCTGAGAAACAAACATCAATAGATTTAAATAATTATTTTCCTTTTATATTCAATTATTTCAAATAATTCGATGAAAAATGAAATGTCATATTTGAAATGTAATATGCTTTAAATAATAGATAGACTTTTTGATCTTTTCGTAATTACTTCATACGTAACAATAAGCAGGCGCCAGATCAATTTATCCAATACGACTTTTTCCATGACTTGTTTGCTGATTATTTATACATTTGAGTACGTTTAATCGCATTGCAATTACTAATAGAACTAAGTTTGCACGAGTCTACTCGAGTTTGATTTGGAGTAAAGTTGTTTCACTCCAGTTGCAAAAACTTTAGCTCAAAACAAATCCCAGTTGATTTTCTTTCTACTTGTAATCATGAAATTAATTTAGAGCACGCATTCCCAAGCGTGGCCCGACCTCACTCCACCGAAAGAATTAAAAATGTATTAATTCAAAATCACCATATTTATCTCAAGAACATAAAAAGCGATGAGCAGCCTAATTGCACTATAAAAACTTGGTACATGATTTTTCAATCATCTTGGAGCATAAAAAAGAATGTACAACCCCGTGGTTCATAGGAACATTGTAAAAATGTTTTACTGCCTGCGTTATGACTGCCAAGAACAGAGCAAAATGATGACGTTAAAAAATATAACTCAAGTATCGATGTCGAAATGTAACAACGCAACAAGGCATTATGAGCAATTAATCTTCAGCAGTAGCAGCAGCAGCAGTCGGTGACAAACGCACGGTCGCCTGAAATGAATGTTCCATGCCAGTTGGACTTAAATTGATAACAAATATTTACCTATCCGATCGGAAGTATAATTAGGCGGACTGGATCACGGTATCTTGGAACCACACACAGACGCACAACCACTCACGATAATGCCGGGTTGAAAGTTGGGGTAGGTCTAGCGTAATGGTAGTTCGCGTGGGGTCGCTATCGCAATCTATCTCCTTTACATGGTTGACTATATACTACTATGCACGTGTGCGTACGTTAACGGCACGGATAATGCATCGCGATTTTCAGCCGGGTTCAGACGGGGCTCTATTGTTCCCGCATTAGCGCGCTCGCGCCTGGTCGCGCATGTGGGGGCCGAAGAAAACGCGAAACACACGCGCACCTGATAGCACAGCCGAGCGAACGTAAAAGCAGGACTATCCCGATGCGCGCCTGGAGTTAGACTGAGAAACGTAGCCCCGCGCGCGACCCGAAACCTACCGCCGCAGTCGACCAATTCTCGCGTTGTCCCCTGCGCAACTACTCGCACTCGTCAACCGATTGACCACATGTTCGGCTTACGTACGAACAATCGAGCATCCCAAAACTATATCTGCTTCATATCTGACCATCAGTTTTTAGAACACTTCTTGCTGCGCCCGATGGCCAAAACGCTGCAACGGCTAGTGTTCCGAAAAAAGACCTTTTTCTATACGACAAAGTGAATAGTCGATATGCTTTCGTTCTAGATTTTGTGAAAGAGGAACTTTTTTTTTCTACGTGGTTGTGTATTGTACTTCCAATCCGTTGAACCTGATCGATCAATAATAATCGTTTACGATAATTTATTTCTCGCAATAATTCTCCCTGGAGGATTATTTGAAATGTTTTCAAATTTTATTTTGACGTCGTTTCTCGTTTTTATTTCATTTTATTTTGATGCGAGATTTTTTTTATTTTATGTCCTTCGATAAATCAACCCTTTTTCAAAGTGTTTAAGAGACTAATGTACTTTATTTTAACTCAATTAAACTCATTAGACGCCGTTGAGTTCAACTAAATTCAATGTTCATTTATTCTTACAGAATGAAAGCTAAACAAATTTCAGATATGAATTGAACTATATGTACAGATTTTGTTGAGGCGACCACAACACGTAAACTGCAAAGCGATTTCATTATTGGATTATAACTTTTGAAAGCATACGTGCAATCGTCTAGCAGAATACTTACAAATTGTTAGTTACAAGTCGCAGATCAAATTCAAAATCCTTATCGATATAGCAGCAAAAGAACATTTTTAATAATCAATCTGCATGATTCGAACTGAAATATGAAACTGATTGTAGTAAATCTGTCGGAATTTGATATGTATTGATAAGTCAATCGATGCGGCATTTGTGACGAGCGATGTAAATTTCGCAAAGTATTCCTTGCGCAGATTTAATTTTGCGTTCGAGCAGGCGCCCGGTATTTGTTCGTTGCGCAATAACCGAATCTTCAAGGGACGACTGGTAAATAATAAGTCCGTGGAAGTAAATTGAAATGTTGTTTATCAAATTGCAGCGATGCGGTTTTCAGAGGCTGCATGAATGAAAATCGTAAACCAAACGAACACAATTTAAAATCTTCCACAATCTGCATAAGCATGAACTGATTGTTTTCATAAGCCAAAGACGAAAGGCGGAAGCAGAATGCAAATAATTTTCTGACAATTCAATTTCAATTGTTAGTTTCGATTTTGCGAGAGCAGTGAACGAGACAGACTAATGTTCTTGTCCAAATCACACACAATCCGAGATCAGTAGAACAGGTCAACAAGCGAGTGAGTGGAACAACTCAAAGAATGGTCAGACCGAAGTAATTTGAGCGCAATGAATAAAAAAAAAAGGAAAAGTTGATCACTGGCATCCGCTTTTGAATGTTCTTTGGTTGTCTCCGTCATTTCAGTCCGGGCGATGTCATAGCGACAAAAATGCGAGTGTCAATGTCAGGATGTAAACAGCATTATCTGAATGAAATGGCGTCGATAATAAGGAATGACAGAAGAGAGATGGGCGAACGTGAAAACCGAGGTGTTATTGGAAAAACGGATGAGCCAGCACGACACTGAAGGAATAGGAGAGTCGTCACGAGTCTGGTGATACGGTCGAACTTAGCACGAGTTTCGAGAAACGGATAACAGCGTCGTGGAAAAACGAAATAAACGACGCAGCCGATAGAACGATGAAGAAAATGTTCCATTAGAAATATATGTTCTATATCGCGTTGTCAAGGCACGTTTGGAATACGTGACGAGTGGTAAGGGATAGATTGTTGGTGGGTTGTGCAATCGAATGAAAAGAAACGGCGGAAGTGTTCGTGAGAGGCGCTAGGCGATTGGGGGCAAAAAAAAAGAAGAAGAACGAAAGTCTAGACAAAGACAGGGAGTGGCCTGATGAGAGCGGTAGTTGTGATTCAGACAAGACACCGCGTTGCAATGCGCGCACGAGCGGTCATTATAATCAAACGCGATATTTGTGTTAACCCGAGGCCAGCCAAAATTGCATCGCAGACGTTTGAACGCTCCGGCATAAAATGTTCGCGAGAGAGCCGAGTTCTATTCGAAAACGCATATTTACGGGATGTGGTTGCAGACTAAAAATATATTACAACGGGGGTCGATTTCGGTGCGGACGCGCTGCACATGATAGATGCACCTGGAGTAACACACACCAATGCAAAATCGAAAGCAACGATACCGCCCGATATACTACTTTGCATCTCGATTTGCAACGGCGGCGATTTATGGTGCGCCATGCATACACACTTTCGGTAAATGAAGTTTTGCACCTGTTACGACTCAAGTAGCAAAGCACACGGATAAGTGTTAGTCCGCGAATTATCAAAATTTGCAGCGAACCGCGGGTATTGATTCTATCGTCACAGAGCTATATATGCCATGATAATATTAGCAGTTCTGATAAAGAGGATTCTTTCGCTCGGTTCGCTGTGTTCAATAAATAATACCCCGATATGTTTATTCTGTCGACATTATATTATATCGCATCAAACTGATATTATTAACTTTTAAGGTTTATTTTTAATAATTATTTATTTTAATACTTATTTAATAATTATATGGAAACAATTTTAATACATATCAGTGTCGTTGCAAAAAACTGGCGGCAAGCAACTGGGTTGCATAGCAAGTTCGAGCGTGACAACGTCGTGGGGGGGGGGGGGGTGGGGGGGGGGGGGGGGGGGGGGGGGGGGGGGGGGGGGGGGGGGGGGGGGGGGAGCGTTACAAAACGTAACGCTGTCGCCATATTTGGAGTGGTGGCCAACATCTACCAATTTATTAGACGTTGTCACGTCAAAAAAGAGTGCTTTGTTATGACATACTTTTGTTAACAGACAAAGATTCAAAAGACACACTGAAAGAATCAAAAGTTTTTCTTCAATCGTACAGAAAAAAAAAACAAATGAAAATGTATTACTAGTTATTTTTTGGTTTCGTATGCTTTTACAATGTTAAATTATAGCTTTGTTTGATATTATATAACCCCGTAGGACAAACAAGTTTGTTATGACTTGATCTATACTTGATGAGAGATGAATTAATAATTTTGCAGGATTGTTAGTTATCAAGTTTATGTATTATCGTATAAGTAGAATATTGTCACCCGCAGTATCTAATGCAAAGCCAATCAGAGGCTAAGGGTTACTGAGTTGCGAAATGGCAAGTAAGATTATTCTCTCATTCAACGATAGCCAATAAACATTACAAACAATGGCATTCCAAGCAAATTCGAATTCATCTCATTGTTTCTTGCCATTGTGATTAACTTCTGATCGCTTAATTGAAAATGTGATTATGCAATCGTGAAAAAAAAATGTTTCTCTCAAAATTACATTTGAAATCAGGTCGCTTAATTAAAAATACAACAGCAATCACAAAATAAAGTCGAGAGGTAATCGAAATACAACTCTGAAATCATTCTCTCATTTTAACATTCACGGGACATTAATGAAATTGGATTTTAATCTCGAAGAAAAACGAATTTCAAGTTTATTAAAATAAACATGCGAAGTACTTTATTGATTTTTATTGAAGTGATGGTGCGCAGGATAGCCCACTATCCGAAAATCTATTTAATTCTATTAATTACAATAAAAAAACAATTGAAAATGTTCATATTCGGTTTGTTATATTTAAAATAAGGATTTTTTTTTGGTTCAATTGGATTTAATTGTATCAAAAGAAATGTCGGAAATGGCGATGTGATTACAATTGTTTTTGTAATCACATGTAAAAAAAAATATCTGCAACACAAAGAAATATAACAAATAAAAAATGAAGAAATGCAAATTATTCAATGAAAATTTAACAATTTAAACTAGTTCAGTTTTTGTTCACAAATTCATAAAAATCTTTTTTCACAAAGTCATAAAAATAATTCTTTCTGTGTGCTTATTGTTCCGATTTATCGAATCAATTATCGTTTACAAATATTTTCGACAGAAAATGGGTGCAACAAAAAAAGGCGAATCAAACAGAAAATTTAACGATTATTGAATTCAAAAATGTTCTGCGCGAAATTAAAATCCGGAATTTCGAGCTTCTATAAATTATTCTTTACTTTACGTTCGTCATAAAATAAAGCACGCACTTTAACTCCGGACATTCCTATTTTTTCGTGCGGTTGACATCGCGCAATCATCGGTAGTCATATATTATGGCCAGCTAATCACCGGTCGGCGAAATAAAAGTACACCGAGAGACTGCGTGCTCGATATGCAGTACAATTCATTACGATTTTATCGTTATCGTCTGATCGTATAAGAACTACGTTTGCGAGAGAGCGCCGGGTCTAAATCTAATGCCGCATTTTTAGTCGCGCGACTCACGTAAAAGCAGAGGAATAAAAGCCGCGGGATGACTCGATGAAAACTGTTCGACAGAGGTTGTCGAGGGATTTATGCCACAAAAGGAAAACGGCCACAGAGCTCGCAAAGCTTATTGTTTGATTCTCGTCCCTCAAATTCTATTTGAATAATAAAATCAGATTATTATTTTGCGCGTCATTAGGTGTAATCTATATTCGCTAGGGGAAAAAATCAATAAGCCCTCTGAGTCTGTGAAGAATAAAAGCTTCGCAAGTTCTATTTAACAACATTTTGCAACAAAAAAAGTTCATAAATTATACATAAATATAATTGACACAATTATATAAAAACAATTTTTTTCCGCGAGAGAAAAATAAACCATTTGAAAATGATAATATATCTGCCCTGTGGTATTTTGCATGAAAACATACACACCTCTTCCGTTTGCACGATTGTGTCAAATCTCTTTGGCCAATCTGTGCTCGCGATAGTGCCATTAGATTAGGTATAATGTCGCCAAATTTTTCATGAATTTAGTGTCCCGCATTCGCCGAAACAAACATACCAGATAAGTATAATATGCCGCGCCATGATACCAAGCTCTGAGCCAAAAGTCTTATCGAGTGCTCGGCTCACGAGTCTCATGAGCCGTTTAGATCTTTTCGCTTATAATTTGACAAGAATCTGCGAGCAAACTTGCGCAACGGCGGATGCACCGGGACGACAAAAAAACGAAAAGGAAAAGGATCCGAGTGTGCAGATAACTTGTATATATCAAAAGCGAAGACAAGAGCAAGATCCCAGAGGGCGGGAAGAAAATCCGAGTAACGTGTTTAAGCGGGATGCGCATGACGTAATGTGTCACGCGACCATGTATTTGCACAAGCACATACCCAACCGAGGAGAAATATATGTTAACGTCACCGTTAACACATCCGGAAAATCAGCGACTCGTTTATTAGCTGCTGCCTTGTCTTAAGAGAACAGTGTATTTTATACGAGCTCTCCAGAGTGCATCTGTCATGTCAATTAACTTTGCTTGTGCAAATGGTATGGCTGCTCTGTCAATATCGCATCATTCCGTGGCTATATATTTTGTAACCCATCAAAGGATTTATTCACGTTCCCTCCTGATCCGTCGATTCAGATCGGCGAAATTGAAAATAAGTGTGGATTCAATTAATTTGTCTTTATGAGCTTAGCGATTCGAACAGAATTAACGTCGCTGGTTGAGAGATAATTATAAATATTTAAAAAAATGACAATAATCAAATTAACAAGATACCGACGAGCCAATAATGTCCAATTATGTATCCAAGAAGTATTTATAACATTTTTTCTTACAAAAAGTAATTAAAAAATAACCCTTTCTGGAGCCGACATCTCAAAATGATTCAATTTGATTGAAACTTTGATGTAACAATTTTGTATTCACTCAATTAATATTGCCAAGGTTTCAATGAGAAAATAATCAAATTACGTCTGAATGTATTCTCCATATATGTTATTTTTGTCTGGGTAGTATGGAATTTAACAAGATAAAATATTTGTACTGGAGAAGGATATCTAACTCAGATGGAAACAAAAAATTTATTTTCATAAGAGTTCAAGTGGAAAAATTATGCGTTTTATTGTGTCTTAATTAAAGGATAATTAACGATAGTTCGAATGATAATCTATAATCCCTCACGGACAAAAATATAGACCAAAAATATATTTTACATTTTTAAAATTTAAATTTTCGAAATAAATTTACATAAGTGTTTATAAAATTAAATTAAAATAAATATATTTTTTATATAATGTCTATAAATTGGTTTATATTTTCGTCCGTGAGGGTATGATTTGGGAAACTTGAGTGAAATTCAAAACTTATTCTTGAAAAAAAAGAACTTGAAAAACTTGATGTGTTTCTTCTTGAATGGAAAACCCCAAAAAGGGTCAAAAGGTGAAAATAAATGTCAATGAGTGTCGAAATGAATCATGTTCACTATACCGGACACTTCATCTGAACAAGTTAATTGAATCGTTTTGGTAACATCATAACCGCATGTTAAAACCCGAGGGGTAGTCTCAAGTACAAGATAAAGCGAGAGCGGAGTCTCGACAAGTACTTGAGACTCGTAAACCAAAAAAACGCGACATTTATTGATGCGAAATTGCCATTAGGCTATCTCGGGGCGTTGATGGCGACTCTAGTTTAACCCTACAACATCGTTTAGACGGTCTTATCGTCATTCCCAAGCGAGGGACCTCGGAGAAGGATAGGGCGCATTCCGCAGTATTTCGCATTTGCCGACGCGACGGCTACGCTGGATATCGTAATTATAATTCTCAGAACACGTGGCATTCACGCTGGGAAATGGAGCTCGAGTGTTTGCGTGACACGCGACTTCATTAACGAACGTTCGCGATGAATAGGCCCCCAGAAATATATCTTGGACTGCGACCCCGGTGATTAATAATTCGCACTCTCTATTCGCCTAATTACTGATTAACTTGGTGAGAATGTCATTCGCATGAAGCTTCTTTTTCTCATCTTTTTTTCTCTCGCTCCCTCTTATTTCTCTCCTTTCCTCCTCCAAGTTTGCCAGTTTGAATTTCACCAAGACATGTTTTAATTAAGGGCGATGAAAATGGGAATTCCATTTCGGCTCTGCGTAGTCGGCGGAGTTAAATGACGTACATGCAAACGACAGAAATGCAAAAGACGAGGAAACGTCACACGCAAAAATGTGTACAGAAAACTGCCGGGTAGCATTAAAAAAAAACGAGCGAAAAGGCACTTGCCAATATTACGTCTTTTAAAACGTTGAATGAACTTACTGACCTGAAACTCGGTTTCTTATAACGTATATTGACGAGAAAGTGGTGAAACGAAAAGTTTAGTTTAACTTTCCTCTCGGCGGGATTGAAGGAAACTGTAAAATGAGATGTTGCTCATAATGTGCTTTTGGCGACGCGCGTTGTTCTTTTTCACCCTAGTTCTGTGTTCTTTTTTTTCTTTCTCTCTCACTCTTTTCCCGCCGTTCATCACTTTTCTTATTGCGACGTGTGCGAAATGTGCAATATCGCATTTTCCTCGTGTTGATGAAGTTTGTTTTTTGATTGTTTACACGACCGTGAGGAGGGAAAAAATACGCCCAACTTTAGCTCTGGTGCGGCGCTGTTTGTTTGTCGTCGTCGCGCGTTACTTTAAACACGCGCGTTAATGTCATTCGCGATGCAATCTCTTTGGCAGCGAAAAAACAGTCCTCGGTATCACTGTTGTCAATCTCGAAATTTGTTTGTATGTTGGCCCCCGAGAGAGATAAGACTCACAAAGTTGGGTTGCACTTGGTGGTGCAACTTTAGCTTCAAGCTGAAGAGGGTGAGCGTCAAGCGCCAAGGTGAAATATTTATATATAATGCCATACCATCCGCTCAGCATTAATAGCCCATGGGATATATCTCGACCCTGAAAAATTTGCGCCCAAAATAGAGTGCAAGATGAAATTCAAAGGGTCGTTGCTCGTGCGGCACACCGTGAGCACGAAAATTTATTTATCTCAAGGAAGTTTGAAGCACGCTCGTGGCGCAGTCTTTGGGTTGTACTTATAAAAGCAAGGATTAGAGTTGAGTATGATACATACTCGTGCATGGGACTAATAAATTCCAAGATGTTAATTCTATTCAAAATTTATTGTTCAAAATTTTCGTCGACGAATTAAGCCGCGCTCAGTTCAACGTCTGCGACGAACACGGGTGTACGGTTAATCGCATAAAAATAAACGATGCACACTATCTCTCGTCCCACAAACGAATTTAAACAACTCCAATTTAATTCCGGACAAAATTTTGTTATTGGGGTTAACTGTCTTGACATAACCTTGACACACTGATATGTAAATTAAATTGGCAACGCCTACACTGAAAAAAAAAATGAAAAAATAAAAATTGCTTTGTTCATTTCAAGTAGAAATCATTTCAATGTCAAGCGATTTGTCATTGCCTTTTGAGTTGCTTAAACTTAAGTGGAAAGTTCTTTCACCTTGTTAAACAGAAACTACATGACAATTTTGAGTTATTTCTACATGTACTGAACGACATCTACTTGTCGTTTTAGGTTAAAACTGCATGGCTGTCAAGCAGAATCTGCTTTTTTTCTCAGTGTAATCAAGAAAATATCACTAAGTAAATCAGTAAGGTAAATCGGCGAACGTAACAAGAATTTTTGTTAGTACTTTTTACGACCCCTCAATGGGGTTGGGTACGAAAGCGCGCCTAACGAACGAATCCCGTGCGCTCATCCCAAGTAAAAAATCATTTCGAACTATAATTCAATTACTGCATCTTATGAAAGTCCTTAAGACCTTTCTACTCAAACTGCTGATTTAGATACTTGAAAGAAAAAAAATCCAAGTTAACCTTTCGAGAAATGTTAATTATAAGGCTGAGAAATTCAATTGGATATTTTATCGTCACAACTTTCCGTCTACTTTTTTGACGTTCAAGATTCATTGAAAAATTTGTTTGTTTGTTCACCCTTGATTGTACAACCGTAAAAATAAAATTATAAAAATTGTAAAACTCAATCAATAAATAGTTCAGACGTTCTCAAGATATAATTTATTTATGGATATGGACAAAAGATCATTTTTACCAGGCAGGTGGAGGTAATAAACATTCTTGAATACGTGTATGAAATTTCTTAGAATTGCCAATTATTGGCTCGTCCCCTTAATGAGACCCGATAACACAAAGTTCGGGATAACGCGATCGCATATTGAGGGTTGTTGCCGATTACATAAAGTGACACAATTATTCGCCGAACGTGCTATATGGATTCTCTCATGTTCCACAAGTATCCTGCGAACGTCTTGCGGAAATCGCCCCGAGAGCTCCTGGAATGCACGCCGATCGATTCGAATTCTCGGTGTTACATCGTGTGAGAAAATGAAAATTAGCTTTCGTCGCTCTCCCCGTTCGTAACAATCGGACGAAATCGGGGTATCGCATTTCGTCTACGGCTCTCTCACAATCGCCGCTTCTCATTGCTCGCGTTCTTCTCACTTCGCGGCGTAACTAGTCTCGTAAAAGAAAATTCTAGAACCATTGAATTCGTGTGTGTCGTGTCATTTTCTTTTACACGCTGAAGTGACCCTTTTGGCAATGCCGCGGATTTTTATGTGTGCAATGGTCGCGCGAAAAGAATTTTCTATGAACCAAAATTAATCTTTTTATAAAAAAAAGTCTCTCTTGCTCTCTTAATATTTATCAAAAGTTTTTTTCCTCCTTTTTTTCTTCGTTTCGTTTAATCTAAATTCTCAGTGTCTGGTATATTTGTTTTGTAACCTTTCTGAATATTTTTCATGCTGGATGATATTGGTTTTTGATATGAAATAAAAAACAAACTGAATTTGCTAATTTTCATAAAACTCGTCCGAATAAAATATCCGAATATGTTAATTTTTGGCCATAATGTTAATTTATGTTTAAAATTTGTAACAAAAAGATTATAACGAGTTGTTTTGCATATCACTGGGACAATCGTGAAACGAACGATTAAATTAGTAATGTGACAGGAAAAGGAAAGGACACACGGCACGCGGAAACACAGCGGTTGTACGATCTCATATAAGGTGGCCTAGTTCCTGATGCAACCATCTCGGTATACTTACAGAGCCTTCATGTCGTTCCGCTAACAAGTTGGCACCAAAGTTACGGTTAACTTGATTAATGGAACACTTGTAACTTGTTTCATGGTTACGTAATAACGCTTCTCGTGGGCTCCGTCATGTCAGTCCTTTCCGAGTGCTCATGGTTCTCTTTCACGCGTTCCACTTTGTTGTCTAAGTCGCCGAATTGTCAATAAAACTTGGCACACGACACAACTAACTTTTGTTCAAGTTAAATCGAAATGCTTGTAAGATTTTCAACGCCCAGCTATGATTTCTTCCGCGTGAAAAGTCACAGCGGCGGCAAAACTTTGACGACAAAAAATTATAAGTATGCTTCTCTTTTATACTTTTATATAAGCCGAATGACAAAGTGACGTAACGTCATTATTTTTTAATGCATGTCAATATAGCGAACCGAAATTTGATAGTTGATCATTCGGTGGAAGAGAGAATAACAGAGCACTTTTTTTTAGATATAACGAGCAATTTTTCTAATTTCGTTCTTTTTTTTTGTGAACCCACTTCCTCTGTTGTTGGAAAGCAGAGGCATCAAACTTTTTGAAATACAACCCAAGTTTACTGTGAAACTCATAGGTATTTCCTATCGTTCGACAAACTTTTCAATGCCTATTAGCATGTTCTTTATTATCGAAGCGCTCTTTTCTTTATCGCAGCTCTGCGGAAAAGTATAGCTGATCAATTGTTTCAAAATAAATCTTGTTCCTGAAATTTGTTTGTGACACCAAAGGCAAAAGTTTTGCGAAAAAAAAGTAAGGCTTCTTATCAGATTGACTACGTCAAATTTGTTTTTGCGAATTGACTTTTTTTATAACTTGTAACATTTTTGTGCCAGATGTTTGTATTCAATTTAATTTTTATAAAAACTGAAATTTAGCGCATTATTTTGAGGGTTGTAATTATACTTATAATTTCACATTGTACCGGCATTTGGTAATCTGTACCAACAAAAATGAAATTCTTCAAGATAACAATTAACAATTAAGGCAGAGATTTGCAATTTAAACTGGTTAAATGATTAGTCATTGGTATAGCAGGCAACTAATAGATTTTCGATCGGAATAACATTGAAAGTACGTAGTGTCTATGCGACAAGTTTTGCAAAAATTTCACTCGGTGGCAGCACATCCTACGGTCACTGTTCATTTACCGATTGTGGCTATGTACTTCGATGTGAAAGTCAATAAAAAAACTATTCTATTCTATTCATTTACCGATTCAATAATCAATTTGGTTGAAAAAAAACAATCAAGTTTTGTAGATGAATATTATTTTTTTATATTTTCTAAAACTTTTAAAATATAGGCCAAAAAGAAATACACAGTTTAATTGTTTGGTAGCAATTTATTTGCAGTTTATAAACTCGAGATCAACTTTTCTTATTCAAATCATTGATAATTGATATAAGAATTGAAAAAGTACATGAATTTTTTTCCAACTGAACGAAAACCAATTTCAACACATCATTATAAAGAGAATTGTTCACTATCCATCAAAAAAGAGATCTTTTTATTGCGAAAAGTGGTTATTATCTCTGAACACAGTTTTTTTGTAATTATACGCAGTTTTCTCATTTTAAATTTATTGTTCATTTACTTGTTATTACTACATCTTGTAAATGGAAATTTGAAACAGCATGCAAGCAACGTTCAATTTAGATAGCTTGATGACAGTGATGAATTTAGACAATGATGAATTTACCAGGAATAATTAATAGATCCGCGCACACCTGTTCAAGTTTGTAACAAAAATTTATTTTTTTACTAAAAGAGATTAAAGTAACACAGTAAAACTTGTCGGTTACAAATATCTTTATCCATTTCATAATCTAGATAAAGACACGTGTATCGAAATTTTGAAAGTATTTCGAAACAAAATGTTATTCCTCGATGTTAACCAATTGATTTTCGTTCAACAAATGTTTAACAAATTTAAGATCATATGGAAAATTCGACAATTCTTTAGACTTTGTAAAAATTCATTTTTACAAATGAATTTTTCATTTTTATTTACGAATAAAAATTGTTGATTAACCAAAAGATCATCGTCTAAAAATGTTCCGTTTCATGTTTTATTTGTTCATCAGCAAAAAATAAAAATTAATGTAACGAAAAATAAGTCGACACCGTATTTTAGCGCCTTGAAACTACGTTGTCTATGATGTTACAATGAGAAATTCAATATCATATTGAACTATAAGTTTTTGCTCTTGAATGAAGCTTAATCAGAATATAATCATCTATATTTCTGCGTGGTTAAATATGGACTTTTCATAGCATTATAAATTCATTATTAAGGTGACATTATTTCAACGCAAGTTAAAAAAACTTTTCACAGCTCATTTTGTTCGTTTGAATGCTGCGACTGTATCGCGATCAATACAGAAACTTTCGACTTATTTGCACAACAATAATGTCTCATCAAAATAAACATCGTCACAAAGCTTAATAATGACTTTATATCGCGCGACGTAGTTTCTTTTTCTTTTTTTTTTTTTTTTTATAATTTCAAAAATTTTCATTAAAGCATTTTATAGGTTTTCTGATATAGTACTTTTACATAATATCATTTTGTTTTGTCTAAATCTAAACTTTCAGTTTACCATCTCTAGATTGTTAAGTCCCAAGTTCACTTTAAGATAAAAAGCGATTATCTTCGCAACGCGCGTTCGTTTTCGCATGGCATTTTTCAATATCAATTTCAAATTGTATATCATTCATTGGTCGACACTTGAATTACTCATATAATATTTATATCACGAGTACTCACAGTATGGAACGTATATAAATTATACATTACTTTCGTGAATGCACTTACGTTACATATGATAAGTGTGAGTGATACATTTTCAAAAAACGCTCGATTCAAATTCAAGGATAGTCGAAAAGAGATCGCCATTAATCATCTGCCTCTTACAAGGAGTATCGACTTTGTTGCATGACAAATTACATAGTGATATAATTGAAAATCTTTACATCTTAAATTAGTTGCTTTAATATTTAAAGGACAATAATTGAAGCAGTCGACGTATCACGATCGTTTTTTTTCATATAAGTTATCAATTTGTAGAACTATATATATATATATATTTCGTAAAGACTTCTGTATGTATGATTTATTTGAGATAATATTTGCAAAACACGCCAGTTGTGCGACTTTTTATTTTATTTTATTTTGTTTTCAGTTGTACGCGAGTTATTTAAGCTCAATTCATTTACTATAGGCGAGTATATAATTTTCAATTGTATCTGATTTCGAAAACTGTTCCAGATTAGACATAAAGATTCATACAAAAAACATTACATGTTATAGACTTTTCATCGTACGTGAATAAAAATGTTTTGTCCGTTTTTTTTTCTTTTCTATAGAAATTGCGTGGTGTCCTATGTACTTCGAGTGAATTTATATCATAATCTTGTGCAGATCTGATGTTTGTTATTTTTTATTCATTTGTTAGCATTACAAAATAATATCGGCCGAGACGTGTATATTACCCAAAAGGTCAAGAACTTGTATTATCACTTAGAAAAACGCTTTTGCGTGTATGTGCGCCAGTTACTTTATCGCTTTCTTTCTATTATATTTTAAGAGTATTTTTTTTATTTGTCGTTTTACAAATTCTTTTACAGCTTGTAAAAAAATCCTTCGAAGACAAATCTATCGTGGGGAGGTATATATTTATATCATCCATTGCCGTTTTCTGACTTAATTCGATTTACTACGACGTACTATTATAAATTTCTAGAAGTTGAGAATTTGAAAAAAACAAGGTCGAAAAAAGTCATCATGAAAACGATTGTCTCAAGATAATTTGTTGCTTAAACTCGTGTGTCTATTCTTTCGTGTACCAAAAGAGATCTTACAGTCTTCGACTGGTAATTGTTGTTCACACAATCGCATATGAAAGAGTTGAAAAAACGATTATTTTTACAAAAAAAAACAGTAGACATGACAGCATAACGACAAAAGAAAGCGAGGCTTGAGTATTGAAACGTTGAGTATGAAAAGGATATAGATATAAGATTAATTACTCGATCGAATCTCGTTTATAATGTATTAATTACTCGAAGCTTCAACAGTTATATCTATCTTACGAATTTCGCGTGTATTATAGAAACAGTGATAGAAAATAGTACTATTCTGTTATAACATTAATTAGCATTCGATTCAATATTAATTTGTGTTTCCTTTTTTTATTTTCTTTTATTCTAAATAGAGGAGATAAGTTTTTGTTTATTTATCCGAAGGCTTTTAGTCACTTGTGTTTTAATTCTATAATAGATTAAATATTTCTTTTACGTCCTTCTTACCACTTTATTTTTCTTTGGATCCTTGGTGATTTTACTCTTACTCTATAAGATCAGAGTTCAGAATATCACATTCGATAAAAACCGTGTGGTGTTAACAATTCGGCCCGAGATCGATTCCCGGGTCAAATCAATTTTGGCAACTTAACGGTCAAAAAATGTGCTAATCCCGTTATCTATGGCAAGGAGAAAAGGGACGTTTTCCGTTTTCAGACTGAATGCAATGGTAAGAAACAAGCTACGATCTAGACGACTTGAATTAGTTCATGACAATCATGATGATCGCGTGTGATTTTTGTTTAATAATAATTAGAGATTCATTTTGCTTGCAGTCTAACACTGTATAAGGTTCATGACTTTAGAGTTATCATAGCAAACACGTAGAAAAGGTGAAATGTTTGATGTGTTAATTAATAATAAAAAAACATTTTGTTCCAACGGATGGATGAATGTAGGTGATTTTTACATTCGCCTATAATCGTCGCTCTTTATTTACGAAGGTAGAAAATTGAAAAGTTTGTTAGAATATATAAAATATGTATATAGTACGGTCGTGTCCGTCGTCACTATTGTTTGAAGCGAAGCTATAGAGATTTCATTTTATTACTGACTGAATTTTATTTCATTTTTATTTTTCGTTTTTATTTTTATTTTTTTAAATATTTTTTGTCGCTCAATCCAAACTTGTTTTACGTCTTGGCATCAAGAATTTCGATAGTAACGTTTTCCTGAGCATCTGATTGATCTGTCTGATGATTGGGCTTATTATTTGTCTTGTTCGAAGATACGGCGGATGCGTTACCACTGCTGCCACGACTTCCTCGACGAGACCCCGTACGTGAACCTGTGAATTCAATTTTTCTTTCTATTATTGTTCAAAAAATAATGAACCAGCTATTATTCATGGCATATATACATTCACATCAATCACATTTCAACAATACTGGATCATACGCAGTAGTTGCCAGACAAGAAATTAAAAATTAATACAACAAAATTTGTTGGAAAAAATTAACGTGTTTCAATCATCAGTTAGAAAACCAACTCATAAGTGAAAATTATTAGGTACCAGAAGTTTGGCGTTGAATAATTTTGTTTTTTTTTACTTTTTCTAATGTACAACTAAATATTACTAGATCTAAGTGGATGTGCGCACAATCATTCAAAAGGAACCATCAAGACTAATTCTGTGGTGAATTGCAATAACCAATTAAGTATATATGTAATCTCTATGACGTTAACTGGTTATTGCAATTCACCACAGAATTACTAGTTAATAATTATAATTAGTTATAGTATATGACAATGAAGTATGAAGGAACTAAAATGTTAAAAAGCTTTCTTGCTAACAGAAAAAAACGTCACCTTCACCAGCGAATAAACTGGATCTGTAATTTGGGTATGATTAATCATATTAATTTGATCTAAAACTTCTAACTATCGAGTTGACGAAATCAATTTTTCGTTTTTATCGAAGGCGAAATCCTTTTGAAAATACACTATTCGATCATTGGAGGCAGAAATAAAAGTGATCATTTGAAATGTTCAACGTCGAGAGAACTTCTTTCAAACGTCTTGCAAATCTAAGTCTACATTCATCTGACAAATTGTTTCGTGAATTATTGATTGATTATTATTTAATTAATGCACTCAGTTTAATATTGAAACGAAATTATTGGATCTGCTTGTCGTGTCCAGGAACGCGTAATGCAGTCCATTTTACACCATTTTCAATTTGTAATATCCAACACCAACTCACTTATTCAAAGTTCAGAAAATTGTTTCAGTTTTATACAATTAGTATTTTATTATATAAAAATTTCACTGATCTTCTTTTATTTCGTATTCGATTTATTCAATTTTCTCAAAACTTTGAATAACTTTTGCTATTTATATAATTGTTATTTATAATAAATTATTTACTTTTCCTGTAGTTAAAAAAGAAAAAAAAGATAAAGAATACAAAAATTTCGAGAAAATATGACTTCATGCTGACTCAATATTCATTCATTCTCTGAAGAAAATGTTATTTTCTTTTTTGTTGACACCCCCAGCCTGGTCGTAAGAAAGAATTAAAAAAAAATCATTTGTTCAGTGATCCTTTTATCACGAACACTGACAACCCTCTCGAGATAAAGCACCACGATCAACATGTGAAAAAACGATTCCTGTGTGGAATTAAGAGGCCCTTGTCTCGCGTCACAAAAGTCGCACACTTTTTTGTTATTCGGATCATCAACTCTGTCCACTTGTTGCCAGTGTTACTTTGCGCGTCGCGCGTTAAATTTCATACCACTCACGTATCTACCGCCGATAGCACAGTACAAACATAGAAAAACTACGTTCTTTACAAGAACTCAAACTTGAAGTACAGCTTTCGATCATGCAAATATAAACCACACACAGATATCTACGTTTGATTAATTAATATCCTTGAATAATAATTTGGTATAGTTCATCTATCTACGAGCTGTTCTATAGCTATAGTTCAGGCTTAGACTTGCAAGGATCATTTTCGAACCATCCGGTATAGTTTTATAAGATGAAGCATTGAGAAACTATCAAGTTTCGATGAAGGAACTCACCTGTGACATGACATTGTTTTTTTTTTCGTTTTCGAATAGTGTACGCGTAAAATTATAATTCAGATAGCTATTGATGCATAACAATTTGCAATCAAAACTGCTAACTTGGCAAACAAAGGTATATATGATGAAAAAAAATTCGTACGGTTGACTCCCTGAAAGTGTTTCGCACCTTGCGAAGCGTTGGGCGAGTGTGCTCGCAAGGATGCCATCGAAGGCTGCCTCGAGGGTACCTTGTTGCTGGCGCGCGAACCACGCCTCTCTTGGCCGTGCAGGAGCTTGCTGTCCCTTAACAGGGACACGTTCATCAACCTTGCATTTGGTGTATTGAAGATAGTACGATTCTCACGCCAACGAGCTCTGACAAATTTGATTTCATTATTAACACAACAACAAAAACTGAACGTCTGCCAAACTGCAGAATGAGGAGATCTTGAAAGTACAACAAAAAATGGTTGTGCGACGGAAATCATTGTTGTATGAATTAATGAGATTGGTTATTACCCAGACTTACTTTTTTCAACAAAAATATGAAAACGAAATGTTAAAAAATAATACAGAAAATAACAATAAAATTGTCAACCCTAAAGTTGGCTCGGTTATTGATCAGATGCGGAAAACTTACTTGCTAAATAGTCTAAGAACAATGCATATAATGATGAACATGAGAGCCATTCCAACGAGCACCCCGATCATTGCAGGATCGACATACCGCGTACTCGGTGGTTCTTTTACTTCGGCTGAAATATTTAATCAGACAGTCACTATGTAGTTGTACATTCTCATTGTTCGACCAAAAAAAAATTAGGCTAACTGTGTTGTGACGCATTGAGTTTATTCCCTCAACCATTCCGTGAACAGAATTAATAGTGAGATATACTTGCCAATACACTCTGCAGTCCCGTCTGAATGAAATATGGGGATCTTCTCGAATATACAAATACATCGCCCGTCCCGACATTCTGTCTGCGGTACTTGTTCTTCGCATTGTTCGTTGAAAAAACATGATTCGTTGACGTGGGCAGCTGTATAAAAATAATAGATTTTAGAATAAGTGCATGTTCAAATGTCCAATCAAACTCGTCAGTTTCAAGAAGATAGACATAAAAAAATACATATGTTATAGATGAAACCATACATGTCACATACTTGCATATCTTCATATCTTCAAGGTGCATTGAAGATATGATTTGAAGGTGATTTGTTTTTAATTTTGTTTCTTGTTGCAAATAATTTTTTGTAGTACAAATTGATTATGAGAATTATCATGTAAATGTTATTACTTACGATGGCCACATTTGTCTATATGATTTGTCACGTGAAACTCTGGTCTGCAGACGCACGTTTTCTTGGCTGGTTCGCAATGTGACCCTTTGAAGCCACAATCTTGGTCATTTTGGCATCTGTCGCCGTACTTACTGTCGCCTCGGCGCAATTCATCTGAAAAAAAAATGTACAACTTACTCAGAATCAACACAAACGAGGCACAAACGGCGGATAATTATTCTGTTCCCATTCTATGCACTTTTGATTAATCAACCTTCGGAACGCAAGTTTAAACAATTGCGATCTTTGAACTTATCAAATAAACTTTGAAATTAGAATGGTTATTCAGACAGAAGAACACGTTCTCTTTTCAATGTTTCACAACTAAAATAAAGTCATAACGCAAACAGTGTAAGGGTTCTGCTATGACATTAAGTTTAATACGAAATAGCGTGCAGCCATCCAACGAGAATTTGTTCAATACACGAATTAACCATTTGCGTGATGCCGATACATTATCCTAATTAAAAATGTTCTGCACAGGGAAAAGTGTGTACTTAATGTGTCTGTAATTTTCGAGCAAATCACATATTGAGGGATCCGATAGTTTCGAATCAACAATTTCCAAAACAAAAAAGTAGAACTAGATTACATGTAATCATGAAAAAAAATGCAGTAAAAAGTTCAGCTTGGAAAGACAATTCGCACCCACAAACGGTTTGGACTTGGGGATTATAAAGAAAAATGATTCTCAAAACGTGACAAAAGAATAGCCAATTTATTGAACGTTGCAGTTTTATCAGACTGCTGACAAAAGAATAGCCAATTTATTGAACGTTGCAGTTTTATCAGACTGCGATCGTTGCAATTTCTTTTCTTTTTCTTTTTTTTTTTTTTTTTTTTTTTTGTATTTATGACAAGTTTCTTCTTTTTAAGTAAAAATATAAATATTACTGCTATTTCATAATACATTATTCACCAGCCATTGTAAAAACAAATTGTTTCACGTTTTAAGATCAGTTATCTTGAGGCACACATTTATCGATTCTACTGGGAAAAGTGAGTTGAAGGAAAAAAAAGTGGCATAAGGTAAAAGTTGTGAAAGTAAACCTCCACAAACACGTCAAACCAATTGCGTTTGGGGCATTGCTCAACTCTGGGAACATCTTTTTCATTTCGTATTACTCTGCATACATAAAAACTCTCTGAAAAACTTGGGGTTTATTTTTCTATTTATACTCTTTTGTAGGTCATTTTCAGAAAAAAAATAGAAAAATAAACTGCAATTAAAATGTATGTGAAATTATAATTTGAAACAATAAGTCGCGTGATGCCAAGCAGTTACTTTTTTTTTAGTTCTGTAGTTCAATGTTTTCGTTACATAAACATTTGAGCATATGAATTTCTTGCACTCATAGAGTATAACAGTTTTTTTCCATTATACATATACGATATTCAAAATGGTACTTGGCTGTTGTTAATGTGAGTGATTTCTCGATATGTTTTTATCATCTTATCTTATATTGACTAAGTACGTTTAATTCCATCAGGAAACATCTATTTTTACTTGTACGGGCAGCGTCTGACAAACCTGATTTTACTACTTAAATGTTATAATACCAAGATAAAGGAGGGTGAAGTACTGAAGCGATCGAGTCTAGAGATAAACAACAACTCCGCTGACTAAAATAATTTTATCTTCACCCTTTACGTAACTTATTTGTTATTTCCAAAAATAAACCAAATACTTTTAATTGATTATATTTAATCAATTATTAAAACTTAGAACACCTCATGGTTCCTAAAAAGAGCGCATCAAACGAAATATAATCAAAGGAAAATAAAAATCTCAAAAGAAAATAAAAATACGCGAGAATATAATTCTATTCGAGAATCATAATCAATTAATTGCAAGAAAAAACGTTTGACCGAGTAACAAAGTGCATTAAACACGATGCACAAAACTGCGCATGCACTGACACTGATTTTATTGCGATTAAAATTTGTTTAAGGAATTGAGATGTCGATGATTTGTGAAAACTGGTCATCGCGATACGCCACAAATTACGACCAATGGCTCAATCAAACTGGATAATAAAAAAAACATCGATCATCTTTTTCGCGCTTCGGCATAAAATTTCTTAACTAAAACATGTGATAATACGACTCGCAGTCACATTATGATTATATCGACTGAATCGATCCGCGGGAACATTTATATTTCATAATGTATACGTTCGTGTGTCCATGTGTGTAGGAAATCATGTGTTGGGGCAAAAAAACATTAAAGGGTTTATTTCTTAGACGCGGGCGACAAATCGTTTTCAAATGACCTTGAAAAAGCACAGCGCATGATTCCGGATCGTTGCTTTCCATAATTCTCCATTTATCAAATTGGTTTAGAAACGAAGAGCCATGATGAATTACAATATAATTTTCATTTGGTTCATTTTTTTTTTTTTTTTAATTTCATATAATTCAATGCAATGAATTATTCGTCGTCGAACAAAACGAGCAAATGAAAATATTGAAACATGCATTGAAACTTCTTCGTAACATTAAATTGTTTGTTTTTTCATATTTTTCTTATTTATTCCTCGTCGTTGATTTACAAAATTATTGACACTTGATTTTTCAAGTTTTCAACAAGAGTTTTTAAAGGAGTACGAAGTCAAAGTCATTACAGATCACCGGAGCGCCTCAAAGCGACCGAAATTGTGCAAAATTAAGCTGAAAGTACGACAAAAACTCCGGCGCAAACCACTCGTACTCTTATAATAAATATTCCAAACTAGCGCTCAAAACGAAACTTTCTTGTCAAAACCTATTTATCTTCCGCATGAAATAATTCTTTCATAATAAAATCAACAAATTTTCAATGCGGATCTTTTAATAGCACTACCTTACTGCAAAATGTTTAAAATAGTCTGCAGCAAAATATTCCCGACTTAAATACACACTACCAAAGTTTATAACGATCATGCGAAACTTTTTTTTTGTTTTGAATGGTATTACTTTTCTTATAAGAAGCGTGTGAGGGGTGCTCTCAGGGCTCACGCGGATAATTATACGGTCGCATTAGCTGAGTCACCGCCGATAAGACCGCTGAGGGCTCTAAACCCATTTGTTAGTTTTGTTCATAAAAATAATCTCCCCGGCATCGGGCGAACCCTGATTCCAAAAAAAAAAAAAAAAAAAAACATCGTGCCAATTTACAAAATTCGTACAAAATTTTGTATTTCATCTATCTTAGCAATTTTACAATCCACTTCCTTTGAATAAAAAGGACCGTTTCTTTTTCCATCCGCTGTTAAATGAAACAAAAATGAGCTGGCCTGGTTCACAGTCGAAACGAAAACGCTGAGGTAAGGGAAAAACGACTGAGACGCGGGGGTAACAAAAGCTGCATAACGTGCAGGCATTGTACCTTTTTGATGGCGCGGGGCAAAAAAAAAAAGAGTGCGTGTTTTGGTGGCGAATGTGGGTCAAGGGGCTGTTTACCCGAGTTAAACGAGTCGCGGGAGTATCGAGCTCGTGGTGAACGGTACTTGCCCCCGCGAGTCGAAACGAATCGTTACCTTCGCGAGCGGTGAGGTCACTGGGGTCAGCGCGTGCAAGTACACCATCCAGGAAGTAAACGAGGATCAGCGCGCGGACGATGCTGCGGAGATCCGTCAACTGATTGACACCGATACGCATTTCCATTCAGGCCCCCGGGCCAGCCCTGGCCTCGAGTCAGCCCTAACTCACTCGCTCTCTGACACACTCGCGTGAAACCCCTCTTTCACATCACATTTCACGCGTATTCGTTTGTCGTGTTTTAATTCGTCTCCGCTGTGAGATCGATGAGGCTACGTCGCGCGACGGAGCACATCGTCGCGGCCGTGGAACCACCGCGACGCAACTATATCCTACCGACTTGCTAGTTGCAGTCACTGCCTGCTGAGCCTATGTTGGCTACGTGTCCCACTGGGTGGGTGGAGGACTGCGGCATCACGCGCAACCGCGTCGACGAACGCTGACGTCGCGACGACGGACTCATTGTCCAACGGAACCCACACTGCGAACTTAATGCTAAACATAAAAATATCCAACCGAATCTTACAATTGTTCAAAAATAATCTAATTCGAAAAAAATAGCCGACAATTGTTGTTCTTAACCTGTGACTTAATTATGGAATTGATCGAACTTGACTTTTTGGCTTGAATGAATTTATAAGAAAGAAAAGTGTGAAGTAAGAAAAAGATGAATGTAAAACAGTTGGCTTGCAAAAGTAGTACGGAAGATTATCGTAAAGTAGATCATTTCTTTTTATTTATTTCTTATTTCCAAGTTACAATGTATTTATTTCTTTTGTTTTGTCCCTTTGCTTTTTTTTATGAAACTCGAATGACTTGGCAATTGCTGTGCAACAGCAAGGGGTGTAATTTCGCATGAAAAGAGAAAAAAATGAAGTTTGCAAACAGAAAATAAAAGTTATCTTATGGTTAATCGTAACGTTTTTCATGTAAGAAACTGGTCGCGAAGTTGTCTTGAGCATCGGTGATTAGAATTAAGCGCGAGTTGACACAACGTCTGACCAGTATGTCGCGTAGTCCTTCAGAATGGTTCCACTGAAAAAAATCGTCATTTAATTAAAATTAATCGAACAAATTAAATTGCCGATGATTAATGATCTAATTGTCATTAAAATTAAGGTATATCTAGCAATGAACGAAAAATTTTACAAGTTTTTGAAACTCTGAAAAATTGACTTTGCAAAATATAAAATCAGTTGTGAAATTGAATATCACAAATGTTATGTAACGAAAAGTCTATATAATAAATTATATATTATAAATTGTATAAGTACAAGTTCTAACATCTGTTCATGATAAAAAAAACTATCATGCACGAATTCTTATCAGATGCATTCGAAATTCAATTTTTGTATAATTTTTAAATTACACATTTTGAAATTACAAATTGTTAAATTCTAAAAATTAAAATGAAATAGTCATCAAAGTTTCAAAAATTTATAACTAAATCGTTATTTGAAACATGTTATTTTGACTATCTCGATAGAATTATGCCATAAGAGAAAAGTCAACTGAGATTCCTCCAAGGTGAATAATGTATGACAAAATATTTCAAAACGAGTTCTGTTTTAGGAGCTGGTTTGTAACTGGATTATTTTTTTTGACCGATTCTAAACGCATAATTGCACTTACGTAAAGTACACATTGCCGCGCGCGTTGGCCGGAGCGGTCCACACGAGGGTCGCCAACTGTTTTTCACGAGGATCAGCTTGAGTGATCGCACTGCACTCGGCGTGAGCTTTTGTGTTTGGAGTTTTTGTCCACGTTCCGATCCATTCGTTTGAGTCAGCATCTCGAGCCTGAATGAAAAAGCCCCTGAAGACCGCGCCGTCAATTTTCACTGCAAAAACAATTGTCAAAAATGAACACTTTTCAAATAATTTAACAAACAATTTTATTACGATCAACATTTTTGTTTTTAATTCTACCACATATTATTTTTCAAATTTTCTATTAAATATAAAATTTTTCATTTGGTTTTTCTCTTTGCTGTGTGGTTGAAACGGCCAGCTTTTTTTTCATTCCGCGGTATTTAATTAATTCTACTTTCTAATTTATATTATTGTATTTAATGGATACGTTGATTACATTAGTTGAGAAACAGCCAGAGAAGTTCAAGGAAAACGACCGTGTACCAAAGATGCAGGTGGTTTCGATTAGAATGAGAATATTACGAAGACATAGAGGTACGAATTATTTTATAGCAAAATGCCATATTCGTAACGATGATTGCGCCATGAAACAGTCAGAATGTCTCAAAGTTCTATTTTTATTTCAAAGCCTTCATTTCAAACTTCTCTTTGTTCAATTGTTGAATTCTTTTTCTTTGTTCTGAGATAATTATCAAATGCTAATCTAAAATACAAGACATATAAGTTCGAGATGAGATTTGAATTTAAAAATTAGTTTATTGTTCTCAAACCGGATTCGGATTTGCAAATTAGGTCTTACAGAGTGATTAATTGGTGATTTTTAAGTTATTGCTTCAAGTATAATTTGTTAAAACAATAAATACGATTAGCAAAACAATTTTTTGACAATCTTTTGCCTAACTTTTTGCAGGATTTCAATAATTTTTTTTTAACTTTTGTGTTATTTCACTTATCATTGTTAATTAATTTTTCATCGTATGAAAAATTTTATAGTCACTATTCAATCAACCAAGCAAATATTTTTAATTAATCTTTTAATTGTGAAAAAAAGAGAAAGTTCCCTTACCTGTAACTGTAGTACCCGGTTCATATCGAGTCGCTGATGCAGTGAGTTTGAAGGGATTGGTATCTGAGGGTTGAGGACGGGTTTGACCATGGTAAGGCTGATTGGTTCGGGGTTTAACACACGTATCTACTGGTGCACCATCCGGAAAAGCTGTCGAGAGTCCCACAAGTACCGTCAGTACAATTAGCACCTTTGAAGCCATGTTTGATCTGTTCACAATTCAGAAACACAATCGAATAATGAAAATCAATTTCCAATTTTCAAAACTTATCAGGTAAAAAAAATTGTTTTTTCATACAAAAATAAAAAATCAATTCAATAGTAGTACCCAGATTGGGAAACAAAATTTGCGTTTCAAAAAATGTTACACACTTAGATATCCTTAGATTGCAGAACTGCTATATCGCAATAGCGAGCTCGCAAAAGAACCAGCTTTTAAAAGTAACTGTGCTCGTTTCGTATAATTCCTTTGCGAAATATACCGCGGCTCGCGATTCTGGACATCCCCACTCAGGTCGAGTAACTTTTAGTGGATATGATTTGTCCTGCCAGTTGTATTGCTTTCACTCAATCGCGTACAAGATCCCTTTGATTCGCACAGCATAAGAGCTCTGCATCGATCGCATAAACGCTCAATTGGTTTCGTTGTTACCCTTTTCCTTACCGTGAAAGGAAATTCATTCGATCGCTCTGAATTTATGATTTCAATTCGAACTATAATTTGTCGCTTAATCGTTTTAATATTGATTTTTTGTCCTTTGTCGTGGAAATTTATCATTACAATTTGTCATGATACTAACTACTTTGTCATTAGATGTTTAGTCAAGTTAACATTTTTAACATTGTTGTCAACGTGCTTATTAGGCAACTCGAGGAAACTGGTTAAACCTATTGTCTGCTGAAATGCAGTATCATACAAAGTATCTCATATTGTTTCTTTTTTTTTTTTTTGTTTTCAATAATTGAAACAATGACGAATGAAATATCAGAAACTATAATTTGCTTTCTTCAACTTAGATGAGACGTTCCAGTCACTATGTATTAGATTTTCAAAAATGTAAAATCAGACAGGATTTATCCACGTGTCGTAGAAGAAAGAATACTGAAATAATAACAAGAACAAGAATAAATGAAATAATTGAATTTGAATTGAATTTGATTCAATTTTTCAAATTGAAAAATTGAATCTTTATGATGCTTCAAATAAATTAAATTTAAATGTTGTTTCGGGATGATTTCCTTATATTATGTACGTTTCTTAACGAGAATAAATCTGCGCATTCCACTATCGATTTTTGCTCCGCAATGTAATAGGGTATGCGTTATTTAATTATGTCACTTCCACCGTATTGTGTTAAAAGAGCCCACTGAAAAATTGACTCATTAAAATGGAAACTCGACCTTATACCTTCAAGAAACAAGATGGTGTGAGAATACATCATTACTCGTCAAGTGACAATTTAGAAAACTAATGAATTTTTCAAACCGCGCTCATCATGATTTCATTTGAAAACTTTGATGAAATCTGAATCCTTCGACTTAATCAGTTCAGTATAATGAAAAGTGTGCAGTGTCGAAGATGAGTGTCTCAATTCTGATAACAAAATTCAATTTGCCAAATTTTTTATTCACATATTTTGAATAGTTTAAAAACAAGTCAACAACAGCTGAGATCAACTCCTTCATGACCTACAAACGTTGTTCAGTAGACACGAATCATTTGCTTAAAAATCGATTATATCAAAAATGATATCAAAAAACAAGAGTATAAAAAACATTGAAGGAAAGAAAAAATGCTAGTTTGATTGCAATTCATTGGTCCTTGAAAAATGAGGTTGTATCGTCACTATCTGCAAATCCGGTGTCATTTGCAATGACCTCGATGGCTGACGGTCGAGGAAACCAGCCACGAACACGCTCAGAATCTTGCGAGTCTTTGTTTACCTTTTGTCCGAACAGCCAGCACCTATCGTGATTAATTACATAATTACAATGGTGTTGATTATCTCTTGATTTATAGTCAGGCGATTATTGAAATGAAGAAAAAATCGTACTTGCGCCATCGAGTCACCAAAACTATATCCCCGATGTTGAGTTTGATGCGACTCTCGTCGGTGCAAGGTGGAGAACAACACACTCGTAGCCCATATGATATTGGGAACCAGGATCCGGAAACTTTGCTAACTATTCGATACTGTCGGGTACGTTTTCGTTTTTCCATTTTTTGTGCCAGTTGTTCTCTCTAAAACATGAAACAATTGTTAATTCGTTAAAAATGAAATATTAAAATTTGCATTGAACAAGTTTTAGGGGGGGAGGGAGGGGGGATTGGAACTTAGTAAAAAATGTTTACCGTTAAAGTATACTGATCACAGCCCTCAATCACAGGCCAAGTAATGCCGTCACCTTTTGGGGTACAATGCCACGAAATAACTTGCTTAAGATTGAAACGAATTCCGTGGGCGTACGGATGGACAAATTTCTCCCCCGGTTCACGTTTTCGGTACTGAGCTTTTTCCAAGATCCAATCTTCAATGACCGTTCTATTCCTTATGATTGCCATTATCTGAAAAAGCAAAGCATGTTTGAAGTGCCGCTGATTACTGGCAATGAATCGTATGATTATTAACTTCTTTTTTATCTGATTGGACGTCATGCAAAAGTCTCTGAGATGTTTAAACGTTATGTAAAAATAAAAATAATTGGATACTTGAAAATATGTCAACATTCCGACAGCCAAGACAACGCCAATAGAAAGTCCAATAGCGAAGACAGCTAAAATTAAGGTCAGCAGAGACGGCGGTGGGAAGCGTGGTAGTTGAGGTGATAGAACGCACACGAGCCATGATATGAGAATACATGTGGAAATACAGCAACCACCAACAGCGCTGGCAAGAAACGCTGTGAAGTAGCCATGATTATAATGGCCTACACAATTGTTTATCCAGGGACAATGGTGGTCCATTTTCAGTACACATCGCTCACCTGCTCGACACACACAATGGTGATTTCAACTTGAAATTATTTTGTCCAGAATCATGTCATGCATGAATTTACATAAATCGATTAATCTTAAACCAATTTTTATTTAACCAAATAAAACCAAACTAATCATATGAATTTAAAAAAGCATTATAAAAAAATAGTTTGATGCAAAATAAATTACATTAACAATGGAATCAAAAGTTAAAACAGTCATGGTCTGTCAGACTCATATGGTTAGTTAAGGATTCATCTCATTTTAACAAAATTGAAAAAAAAACTAACATTTCCTGCAGTGATGAGACCTTGGAGCTTTGTATCCTTGACAGATGGAGCAGTATTGTAAAAATTTACAGTCTGATTCGTTTTCCTGAAATCAGGGAAAATATGTTAAATTGAATTTTAAAAATGTATGAATAGATAAAATGAATGATTGTCGTTTCAATTAAAAACAAAAATTATAGGGACTTCGCAATTATATAATTTGTAGAAACGAGATTGTAATAATTATTTACAGGTTTCCATTTCAATGGCAAGTATCCCGGTCCTTCGAAAATGGCATTCATAAAATGATAGAGTGTCGATAAACTAAGCATGAAGAATAATATGAAATTGGTCGTTGCAAATGCACTTTGTTGTGGAGGCCACCATTGGGTAGTGCAATGTATAGTCATTAGGGTGATGATTTTAATGATTCCTGAAAGAGAGGAATATATAATTATAAAAAATTGTTTTGCTGCATTAACGTAACTTGAATCATAAACAAATAATTGGTCACTATAGAAAGATCAGACTTACCCAACGCTGTCAGTGGTCCCCAATGAAGTATACGTCTTACTGGGCTTTGCGTACACATACTTGTAAAGAATCATTTAAAAAATTTGTTCTGAATAAATAAAGTCAACAATTATCTGTCAAACGTCAACTGCACAAAAAAAGGTTTAAATTAGTACACAATAAAAAACACTTTTTATTATTTAATTTTAATATTGTAAATTTAAAATTCATCTTTTAAACGCTTTCATTGTTTGGCAATAATTACAAAATTAAAAAAGGACAAAAAAAGCTATGATAAACATGACAGAACTTTGACATAACAACTATCAAGTGTATGCGCTTTCATCAATAGAAACCTACCTAACCTAAAACTAACACGAACCGTTTCACTTCATTATCGTTTATTTGTAGATGTAAATTTGTTGGCTAAAATTTGTTAGTCACATGAGATACAATAGCGATACATCTAAGATAACATGATGCCGGTATATGATAGATATTTTCGAATTGGAAACCATCCAATTCACAATCATGAATTCATTTCATGAAATTCATTGAAATTCAAAACATTAGGTCAGTTTTCATCTGCGTCAAACTTTTCGTTGAAAAGCACCCTTAAATTTCAAATTTTGTCAACTTTTTAATAAAATTTTTTTCAATATAATCATTATTTATTTTACATATTATATCATTCTTATTTGTTTCATCATATTATGTAGTTACAATTTGTTTGTGATACTTTCTGATGAAAACGATTTTCCATCCAGAATAAGAAAAAACAAGTCACGATAGTTTAGTAAAACAGAGTTTTATTCAAAAAAAAATCTTAACATCATTAACTGTGTGTCTAACATATTTAAGTCTGCGGCTGTTCTAAAGGTTTCGCTTTGGCTAAATCCTCCGGCATAGAAATTTGGGTCAGCTTTTTACCAATCCTGTCGTGAATCTCCAGGTATTTTGCGACGCATCTGTCGAGACAGACGGACTCGCCTTTGCCAAGTTCAGCCTCTGTGTATTTCGGGGGAATGCACTTTCGATGACACGAACTGGTCATTTTATTATAAAGGTCATGCATCATCTCCAATTCCAGCTCCTGGACAATCTTCAGTTTATCCTCGTCCAATTGTTGCAGACCGGCCATTTTTGTTGCTTTTTAATAATCAAAACTGAGCCAATAGTAAATTTTCTTTTGCACGAGAATTTTTCTTAATTAATTTTGATTATCTTATGAATTGAGCGATTTTTCCCTCTGTCTCAATTTCATATCCTTGTGTCGCCTAGCCACAACTGATTTTTTTGATAACTGAAAGCCAATCAAACCAACTGCTGTCGCCGCTATCCTGAAATAATAATGATTCGGATTAAAAAAAACATGAAATATTCAAAATGAAGTATTCAAGATTAATAAGAAATATTTCCGTAAAAAATAAATGTGTACGAATTACAACTGAAGAGTTAAACCAATGTTTTCAAAAATTATCGCAAGATTCAATTAAATTGTGATTGCGAAATGATGTTTTTTCAAAGTCTTAGTTGAAAAGAGGTTATGCAAGGAAAATAATTTTTTGCATGAAAAATGTGTAGTGCGTTGTGTCGCTTTACAAAAATTACATACCTACCATCCAATGCAAATTTTTGCATGTAAATTCATTATTGTGACATTTAGCACAAATTGTTGCAACAATTCGAAATATATTTTTTTTCCTATTTCCTTTCTGGTTGCGATCCAACTATTGAATATGAATATCCAGCCCTTGATTCAATAGAGATTAGACGTAGTTTTAGTCGCTTTGTCTTAGCAATAAGTTCATAAAAATGGTTCATAGATGGCGCTGTCACGAAGAGAGAGAGAAAAAAATGGAAATCATATTCAAATTTAAAAAAAAAAACTTTTTTTTGTACACATCAGTAAAATGAATTAAAGTTCAGTTCAATTATAATAAATCAATAGATGAAACGATTAGTCAAGACAAATTTATTTCATCTGTTTCATTACAAATTATGATTTCAAAAATTTTGTTCTGAAACATAACTTACTTTTTCATCATCAGTTAACATAATTTGTTTTTTTCTCAATTTTTATACAATATCATTCAATGATAATCGACAGTGATTTTTGTTCTCAATTTTCCTTTTTACATAGCTAACAATATTTACATTTGCTTTGCAGAAATATAACGGGTATATATTTTCATCAGCTGAGTAAAGGTTGATAATGATGTATAAAATTAAAAATAAAATTGTTCACACAGCCTGGTGAGTTGATATTGTTTACAAAAAAGACAATTGGTTAAAATATTTTGTTTACCAAACGAACTCCGTACGAAGAAAATGACATGTTTTTGTGCCTCAGTAGTACTGAGAAAGACTTTTAAAAAATAAACAAATTTGTTTTCTCGAGACCTTTATAAATGATTTTCAGAATTAATTAAAATATGAGAGAATAAAATGAACAGTCTTAAAATTGCGGTGTGCAATAACATTTGACATTATTTTACAAACACAAGATTCAATCGTTGAAAAGCAATAGAACAGTCCCAATTTCTGATCATAAATCTAATTTACAAGCTGATGATCGATAAATAACAATGATAATAAATTTGGTAGAAATAAATAGTTCAAACAAAAGTGACAGAAAAAAGACCATGAATATTGCAAGCTACATCAAAAGCAAGATCAGAATTGGGAGAAGCCGTCTTAAATTACTGCAAATGCCTTGGTCCTAACTCGAGACAAAATGCTTAAGGTACACACTTAATTATGTACAGTATGCGACAATGATTTCAACTTCGTAAAAATCACGAGCGCGCTAGAGTTCTATCTCCGTTCAACTGTCCAATAATCTCTTCATTTAGCCAACAACTGTTTTACACTCACAACAACGATATAGATTTTGTTCAACTATTTGGTTTTCTCTGCATCGAACTGTCTTGAAAAATAATCTCAAGGATGCGCGCTTCTGGCATAAAATTCATGAAAAATGCAAACGAGTTGAAATATAAATTCACGACTCGGAGTATCCCGTGCCTCATGTGGGGAATGAAATTCTTCTAGCTAGAAAAAAAAAACAAATCGTTTCACACCGTGCTTTCACCAATAAAAAGAATTGTGGAGAAATTCAGCGGTGGACTTGTAAAGCGAAGAGGCGCTTTGTCGTAGACCTGTGAACAACGAAATCACTCCATCTTTTTCCTCCTCCTCTTGTTCCTCGTCTTCTGGTAAATATTCCGGCATGTCTTCGCATTCACTGCCATCTGTATGTATCTAAAAATAAAAATAAAATACATATCGTTGGCCATGTTGAAAATGCCTTCAACATTCTGGTTTTAAAATCCCTTTTAAAGTCAATTTTAGATTTTCAAGTCTAAGATCTTTTTGTGAGGGGTACTTAATATCTTAAAATCTTTTTCAGGAATTAGGAAATAAAACTTAAACTTGTAAAATTCCTGTGTCACGTTTCTTAAACGTTTCTAAACCAATGTCAAACTACAAGAATTTCTAGACATTTTGGGATTGCATACCAGTTTGACTAAAAACTCTTGATTGTATTTGTTTCTCGTGACCAGTCTTGCTTCCATATTCTCATTGTTGTTTGCAATAGCCTGAGCGATTTGTTGAGCAGTCACGTAACTTAAAGTGCGCATGGTTACTCGCTGATGTTCAACATCTATCACTAAGGAGACCAAACCTTCTATACGGATTAATGTTGACTCCAAATCCGATCTTGTTTCCTGCAAAGATGTTTTCAATTATGTTTAAACTTTCTAACTATGATAAAAATATTTTAAAAAATCTTATCAAGCTAACGAAAATGAGTTCAACTTATTTAAAACTCCGAATAACACAATCATACATTATTTGTTTGTAAAACTTTTTCTTTTTAATTTTTCTCCTCATCAGCTGGAATAATCAGGAAAAACTTACTGGTAGCAATCCATGCACATGCAAAACAATGACATGAGTTTTAAGTTTCTTAGGTTCAATGATCCTCCGACATCGGCTCCTGAGGTTATAAATCGGTGGTTTCATTCGTTCGATGTCATCTTTGATTTGTTGCGCGTGTCTTGCGATCTTAGGCTCGTCCAAGCCATACTTGTTCACGATGGAATCAAGCGCCTCTCTCACCCCGAATGTTGAGGTTATGTGTATATAATTTTCAACATTTTTCACAAATATCTCGAGGATGTTGAGTGCCAGGGTGACAATCTCCGTATCCGGGAACTCCAACACGAATGCCAAATAGGAGAGGACAGTTTTGTCCTACAATCAGAAAGTCCAGTATCAAAAAGGATCCGAAAAATGTTCATTCAATTTGGATATAGCAAATCTTTAAAGACACTACATATGACAAATCAAATGGTGAAGGTCAAAAGGGTTGGGATGACAAAAGGTTTTACCTTCAAAATCGTGTCATGATTTGCAATGTCCTCGGAGAGCTTTTGGTATGTCTCCAAAGTTTCTCTGATTTCTTCCGGATTCAGGGACTCGACCGAATCTTCCGTTTGCATTCTTGAATCACGACGATATTGACATTTAATGTCGTGGATTTTTGCACGCTTTCCGAACCACTTTCCCTTGAATTTTCATCAGCTTTTTGAGCAAACTGAGTTGTTATCAAATGCACTCATTCAGTTTTTTTATCAGATGGCGCCAGCGCACTCTTCCTCGGTTAATTTCTTAATTATATTTTAATTACTTGCGAGTGGTATTTTGGTCTACAATTTTGTCACTGATAACAAACACATTCCAATCCACTTTTTTAAACGTCAGAAATTACATTGTTAATTTATATCAACAATAACGTTATTATTAAAAAAAAACATTAATGCGACGTTCACAGCGCCCTCTGCAATGATTTCAGTGAAACTGAAAACGGAGCAGAAGTGTATCAGCTGTTACATTTTGTAAACACAGCATGGGTCGATTTTGTTATGAAAGCTTACCGAGATGTGAAAATTATTAAAAATAATTTATCCTGTCGAACAAAATAATGAGCTTGGCGCCTAGTAAATCAACTGTTTATGTTTCCAATTTGCCCTTCTCGTTGACAAACAATGACGTCCACAAACTCTTAGAAATTTATGGAAAAATTGTCAAGTAATTAATGTCATAAACTTTTTATTGATGATTGTTGTTTTTTTTTTCATTTTCATAAGTTTCTCGTTTACTGATATTCAACGTTTTGTTTTTGCTTTTATTTTTAGAGTGACAATTGTCAAGGACAAGTCGAGGAGGAGCAAAGGAGTGGCGTTTGTATTGTTTTTAAAACGAGAAGATGCAGAAAATTGTGCGAAGAGTTTGAATAACACAGAGGTGATTTGAATTTTTTTCTCGAAAAAGTTTGTAGTTGGAGATTATGTTATTACATATTGAAATATTCTTTGTTAGATTGGAGGTAGGACAGTGAAAAGTTCAATAGCTAAGGATAACGGCAGGAGCACGGAATTTGTAAGACGACGTGAATATCCGGACAAATCTCACTGCTATGAATGCGGAGAACAGGGACACTTATCATATCAATGTACCAAAAATACTCTTGGTATAAGAAACCCGCCGGCAAAAAGAGTTCGGACAAGAAAAAAGAAAAATGAAGAGACAACGAAAACGAGGACCTTTTATGACAGCGATGAAGAAGTTGAGGATTCGAAGATGATAGATTTTGAAACTGAGGAACCCTTTGAATCAGAACTGAGCATGGCTATTAGATTAGAAGTGAGTCAATGAAAATATTAATAATAACAAATGCAGGTGTAATATTAATAAGATTGATATATCTATTATAATTATGATAAATAAAAAAGTATGTAGTTATTAAAATGTGGAAAATGATATATGTTTCAGGCTGAAAAGCATGACAAATTAAAAAGGAAACATAAAGACGAAACAAGAGGGAGCAACGAAAAGAAAATGAAGAATGAGCCACGCACAGTGGATTATTTCGGCGAAATCGAGTGTTTCAATTCAATCTAAACTTAGACTCAATGTACCAATGTACCAAACTTTATAAGAAAAAATAACGTATATCTACAAAAATGTTTTAACTTATCATCTAATTCATCTCTTTCTGTACATTGTTAATTGCATTTGTATACTTTCTTGTTTGTCGTTGACAGCACGATTTGTCGCTTGAGTATACTGTTTCAGTTTGTTTTTGAGATCGCGTATAGCCGCTCCTGAATGAAAAAACAAAAAAAAATTGATTTTAAAATTTGAACAAAAATTATAATCAGATTCAAAATTATTAATTAATCAATTGATGGTTATGATTTAATCAGACTCACTTTCATTCTCGCGCAATTCGATTCCTTTGACCGTTTGAATTTCTTCCAACAACGTGGACAGTCTCGTCTCGCCATCCACCTTCTGACTAACGGTCGACTCGTTGCACATTAAAAAATTGAAAAACAAAATGCCCCTTTTCAAAGCACTAACTTGGAGGAAATGCAACTCTTGCCAAAATTCATCGTCGAGTTTCAACCAATCTTCTGACACGGATTTCTTCCACGTCAACATCACGCTCGGCGCCCTGGCTTTGTCCGCAGCGAGGAGCTTCAGAGTTTCTACGTCCACGTTCAAGCAGTCACACAAAAGTTTCAGGATGAACTGCAAAAGTTCTATACAAGATGAATATTTGTTTTTGCGAATGTCCAAGTGATTCTCCTTACATAGGATTGAATGGACGAAGAAAACGAGCGCGTTTGCAATTTTCACCGTCGTAATTGGATCCATGGTGAAATGTTGGAGCTGTTGTAAATACACCTCCAGGGTGCAAGCATCTACAAATTTTTTTCACTCAATTAGAAAACGATTTTGAGGAGTTTTATATAAAATGAATTAGCTTCAAAGAATTTACCCAATTTGTAGTGAACAACGTGTTGGACAACTTTGTATGATGTTTCTCCTATAATTCAAGATCGATTAGTGTTTATCCAAAAAGTAGTTAGATCTGTTGAAATGTTGAAACTTACTTGATCTCTTGCACAATTGTTCAGTGAAGTACGGATAAATTCCAAAAACTTCAATAACTTGAGTCAACGGTATAAAAACTTGGAGCAAGGGCCTCGAGATGACAATTTCTTTCAAAATTGCATACACATATTTGATCCTGTAAAAGAAAACATTTTGCAAACATTAGACTTTGATGGTTATTTACGATTTTCTGTTATTTCGAAGAGTTCGACCTTACCCTTCTTCTTGAAAAGGCACCCTTTTTTGAGCATTCACTAGAAGAGTGGCTATGGCGCTCAAAAGGCCAGTGAATTGATGTGATCTTCTCTATAAACACAAAACTCTTTTAGTACCGATAAATATATTATCCATCACTCACTTCGTGGAGAAATAAAATGTTTTTTCAAACAGGATTACTTACAACTACCCTTAATGCCGTAACGAATCTCAACAACAACTGCAAAAACTCACATCTGGAATTCTTCAGTGGCCAATATTTGAAATGTCGCATTTGCTTGATAAACGTTTGATAATTTGTATCGTGTTCTACGACAAGCCACTTGCCACTAATGTATTCACTCAGGTACGTAGACTTTGACGCAATGTGCGACAATGCAGCAACAGATCTCCTCGCTTCTATGCCACGCTCTTGCTCGTGCCAAAAATTTCCGTCAAAAATTGTTTTCGAATGAGAAACCGGCGTTTTGTATAGTTCTGAGAGATACTTCTCGTTCATGTCTCTGATGTCGTCATTCGTCATAATTTCAGACAGTTTCTCTAACACCAAAGAGGCGTAAAGAAGGAGTTCCCTTGTCGTTGCTACAATCTAAGATAATTTCAATTGTAAAATCTAAAATTACGAAAAATGAAAAAATAATAAATAAGTATGTTCAACATACCTTGTTGATAATTGGAATTGAAACAACTGAATTGATTTCGACTTCATTTTTGCTATTGAATGTAATCAAGTCTAATAAATAAAAATTGAGGTTTAATTCTGTATCTCCCATCGTTGTTACCAATGGTTTAATTAGTTCTGGATGGTCTGAAAATGTGAGATAAATTAATGAATTTATTCAGACTCATTTAGTAATGAATGAGATTTTTAACAATATTTTTAAATATGGATACCTAAAATTTTAAGGGAATCTTCTTCTTCTAAAATTGGCAAATTTCGCCTCCCGCTTTTTTCCACCCTTTTGATAGTGACGATAGACTTTTCAGCAGTCGATGGTTCATAAATCGACCGAGGGATGTTCTTGAGTGGACAATCTGTCAGATTTAAACATCACGTTAGATTTTTTTATATACAGAAGAACATACATGATTAGATTTCCATAATTTGTACCATTGACGAACACGCAAGGTTTCATTGAAATGTTGGCAGGTACTCGAGGAGTTCTTGCGGCAAAACTAGCTTGACTTTTGAATTCAGATCTGAAACAAATTGTTCATCAAAATAAAATTTATTAAAAACGTACCTTTAATTAGCAAACATTTCTTTAAACAATTGTTTAATTCCAAACTAGAAAACAAACATTTAAATCGTTGTATTTTACAATAAAATTTTAAATACCTGGAGAACGAAGAGTTTAGACTTTTGTTCCTTATCGAAACATCTGCAACAGATGCTTGAGGCCTTACTAATCTAATGTCTCCAGCTTCTAAATGTTTGAATCTTTCGTTCAATCTTTCATAATCTAACGCCTGAAAGAAAACATAAATTCAAGTTATTTAAAAGTACAACAACATTATTTCACCTTTACACAAGAAATCAATGTTCAATCACATTTAATTCCAGTTGAGTTTTCATATCTTCTTTTTGTTTCAAATGCACTGCAATCTCAGCTTTATACTTGGCCTCTAATTCTTCCACCTTTCTTCTGTACTCAGCCTTCTCCTTCTCCTGCTCTTCTTTTGTCTTTTTCAATTGCTTTTGATAATATAAATTTTCTCCTAATTTATCAGAGTAATTCTTCAGTATCTGCTCTTTTTCTAACGCCCAATTCGTCCTTTCCGACACCTCTGAAACATTTGAACGAACAATAATTTAGAATATACAAAAACCCCTTCTGTACATACATTGTTTTTTTTTTTCAAAAATATCAACTTACTATTGTTGGAGAAGGTTTCTGAATTTTGAAAGGATGAATTGACAACGGCTTTGTTCTGTGTCGAGTTGGCATGAGGAATTTTTTTAAAATCTTCATAATTCACCTTCTCGATACTCGAGATGTGGTTATTCTGAGCCCGACTGGAGCCAGCCAGCACCTGGCTGTCACAATTATTCGGTCGTAAAAAATTGTTAGGATTGATGCCAATGTCAGCGTTGCCACTTCTTGACAATGGTTTTGGTGCAGTGAAATTATGCTGGTTGACTGGTTTGTGATTATTGACTGCATTGTTGCTGGTCGGCGGTTTTGAATAACTACAGGACGGTTTTGGAGAATCTTTAGGTTTGATGAATTCTGTGGCTGATGGTTCCTATGAAATAAAAAAAGCGTTTAATAAACAGAATATTTAAAAAAAATCAAAAGAAAATAAAAAATAATAAAAACAAATACAGAGGTTATATTGTTTGGAATTGAATTCGATAAAGGAAATTACCTGAAGGAATTCTTGGGAAATGATAAAATCCAAGTTCTGAACCGCTTTGTCCTCGTCGAGATCACCCCAGACATCATCGCTGAGAAAACTTTGTGAAAAATTAGTGACAGGTTTGGTTTCTAATTTGGTCCTTTTCGGTGCAGGACCGGCGATACTTTGCCAATCGTTTCCATTCCTCTTTGACGACATTATAGTTTATTCCTCGAACTGTTCACATCTGGTCAATAAATAAAATCAAAAAAATCAACTTCAAAATTTTGTTTTGGTTACATCGAGAGGCCCTCGCGCACACCGCGCGCCACTATACTTTCTTTTTCTGCTCCATCCTTTATCTTATCCTTCCACGACGGTGGCGCCAAATAAAAAACTTTTTTCACGTACAAATCAAAAAATTTTCAGGTTCTTGTTTGCTGAGAACAATTTTGATAACAAATCATTACCATTGATGGTTGTCAACAAACGTAAACAATAATAAGTCTGAATATCAATCTCCAATTTGAATAATCGCGCGGAAACGACCAGTCCCGCTACCTGTGCGCGAAAGTTGATAACCCTCATGATCGCGAGATCGAAGCACGAAAAAAAAACTCAGTGTTAAAACGCGTGACAGAAACAGAAGCTGACATAAGCCACCCGAGAAGTAACAATGTTTTTTTCTATCGGCCATAATCTTCAGTGAATCGAATAATAGTCAAATTCTGCATCGAGAACAATCGTCCAGATGTTTGACAACAGAAGCAGCAACGATGTTCCGAAAATGATCGGTGGTGACTCAAGTAAAGCCGTTCTAGCACGTTGACAACGGCGTTATCAGTTACGACTTTTCTTTAGGAATTGACAATTCAACGAAAAATGGCACTGAAGGACGACGATAGCACTTGGTGAGTTTGTTATTGTTGCCGACAGCGGGAAGGATCAAAAACCAATGCCATCCTGTAGCCTTTTAGAAGCCGCTATTATTCATGTTATTATTTCATGTCAAAATGTTTGTCAATGAATCATGCATTATTTTTTATCGATAATAAAACTTGATTGTGATCATTACTTTCACACTTTTTTGAGGTTAAAATGATTTGGAAATGTACTGATAAACTGTTGACTGCTTTGTTATTTTTCCTTATCTCTGGTTTGTTTACATGATGATTTTCTCATTTCATTTTAACTTCACACCCAAAATGAGATTTACCAACGTGGCGAAACGATTGAACAAAATTATGTTTGATGGTTGAAAAGTTGACTTTAACGTTATGAATATTTTTAGATCATAAAAGCATGTGGCTTTTAAAAAGAATATTTCAAATTAGGTTTCTTTATTTTGCAGGGTTTTGGAGTTAGAAGCTGCTCTATTAGAAGTCGAAGCCCCAACGGCTTCTGACATTTATGCCATAAGTAAAGGACGTCAGCTGCCGGCTCTGTTGAGGCCAGATGCATGGCAAGCTTGCTTGGACGTTACAGACAGAGGCAATCAGTTAATTCATTTCAACGAAGTTTTTGATCTCCCCGAACAGAACGTTATTAGGGAAGATTGCCAGCAATTTGTCGGTAAATGAGAAAGACAATCATTTTTCAATCTTAATTTTTTTCCTGTTCAACACTTTATGGTCTTACGATTCATCCTCAATTAATCTTACGGGTCTGACAGACCCAGAAAGATGTGATTCAGTTGAAACATTAACAAATTTTTGTGCAAAAATTGTAATATTGAAACCCGAACAAATATTATCTTTATTAAAATGTTCTCATTCATTTTTTTCAATTTATGAAATTTATAAAGAGAATTTTTTTTCTCTTTACATTTCAGCAAAATTAGGCAACGATGATGATGACAAAGTGTCGGTGGTCTCTGACTTTGAGTCTATCATAACTTTCTATTGCAAAAACAGAAGAAAGCAATACGAAAAGGGCAACGGTTGGCTCGAACTGTTGGGTCCACTGATAGCTTTAAAACTGCCACGAGCTGAAACTTACAATTTGTTTGAAGCGATTCGAGATACATACATTCCAAGGTACGTGTGAAAATGAAAGAAAAGATTTTAATTATTTGAAAAAAAATTTTAATTTTAAATAAATAAATCAATTAATTAAAACAAAATAATAGATTGTAGATAAATTATCATTTTTCAGGGGGGATGCTTATAGTTCAGCACTGAGACTACTCCTCTTATACCATGACCCTGAGCTGTGCTCCTTTTTGGACACAAAAAGAGCATTGACAGACCAGTACACGAAAGGTTGGATAAACACTTTATTTGCTGGTGTTTGTTCTTTGCCAGCTGTTTCTGCAATGTGGGATTTGTATTTCATGCAAGCCGATCCATTTTTTATGATGTTTCTTTCACTGATCATGCTTATCAATTCGAGGTAAAATTACATTTTCGCTCGAGTGTACGAGTCGTTATCATTGATATGTAAATAGACCTCGTGATAAAAAAAGAAGATATTGATTTATTGAATACTAATTGGAATAGTAAATTCAATATTGAAATTAATGTTCAAAACCAAATCAAAAGGTTTCAGAAGATCATTCAAAATTTTACTAAAAAGTATGAATTTTATATTTTCTAGGGAACAAATTTTAAGCATGAAAGATGAAGAAAAAGATCGGGTGGTTGAATCGCTATCCATCCTGCCTTGTGCGATGGAAGCAGACGACGTTGCAGATTTCTGTTCCCTGGCACAGTATTACGAGATGAAAACGCCCTCGTCGTTCAAACAAGAATTGTATTCAGTCATGTTTGGAGAAGGCGAGGACGACACGTCCATCACGCATGCACTGTGCTTGCTGATCTCAGCGGAGGAACTTGTTGAGAATTCATTCCAAATGCCTGTAACAACTAGTACCCAGGTCGAGCCATTCAGGTTTTTCTTAGTCGATTGTCGACCGGCTGAACAGTACAATGCCGGGCATCTGCCTACCGCGTTTCACTTGGATTGTAACTTGGTAAATTCATAGATTCAAATCATTATTGATCCGGATAATAATGTACTGAGTATTTGATATGATACATCTTGTTATAGATGTTGCAAGAACCTCGAGCATTTGAGACAGCAGTTCAAGGTTTGCTACAAGCCCAGAGACAGGCTCTCGAAGTCGGTTCTCAAGCAGGTGGAGAACACCTGTGCTTCCTAGGAAGTGGGAGGCAGGAAGAAGATAGGTATACTCACATGGTTGTGGCCTCTTTTTTACAGAAACACACGACGTATGTTAGTATGGTCAAAGATGGATACAAAGGTATATTAGTAATTATGTGAAGAAAACAAATCTTTTGCGATTTTTTAAAATCTTTCTTTCTATTGTAAAGATTTATAAAGAATTATGTATCTTTTTTAGCGATCCACAAATATTTCGGCGACGAAATAGTTACAAACTTGGTGGACCATAATTCGCAGCACTGCTTAGTGTGCAATGACAACATGTCAAGCTCGCAGTCACCCGAATCCAGCCCAGTCAAAGTGAAAAGCAATAATTCCGATATTTTTGGCAAGATTGGGTTGGCAATGAGACTGAAAAGTCAGGAGGTCAAGGGAAAATTGTTCGACTACATTGTAAACCCATCAACTACTTCGACTCAGAACAGCGATAAAAAGAACGCCAAAGATTCGGATCAGAAGAAACTTCGGTCCGGGCCTGTGTTTAGCATAGATGATGATCATGATGGTAATTGTTCATGATTCTAAAAAATATCTTTTTTTTAAATCAAATTTAGTATTTAATCATTTTTAATCGTTCATTCATTTAGATATGACTGTAACGAATCATACAAGTGAGGAACCGAAAGAAGTTGTTTCCATTCAGCAGTGCTTGAAAGAACCAAATTTGTTGCACTCGTTCGAATGCAAAGAAGTGAAAGTCAGTGGTCATATGTACGACAGGTATTATTATACAATGTGAATGTAAAACAGTCGATCAATCAAAGCAATTGGACAAAATAAATCATTTTTATTTGCAATTTTCTAGCCAACTTTTGGTCACCGACACCCACCTAATAGTTTTGCGACAGATCGCTGGCCAAAAAGATGCTGCCCATGTGATAGTGAGACGTCCACTCTCGAGTATAATTGTGATAACATCAAGGAAAAAGCAACCCAATTTGATCACATTCAAATACGGCAGTCCGAATCAGTCGAACCAAACGACGATCACGGACATGGACAGGTTTTTAATCCCAGATGCCACTGAAGCTACTAAATTGATATCAAAGCAAATATTAGACCAAGGAAGTGCAGCGGAGTGAAAAAGAAAACACTTTTCAAGATGTATTATTATTTTAAGAATAAATGAGTACGAATGTTATCGCTGTTACACGGGTATTCATGACGACCCAATTGTGAATCAAATTATATTTCAAAGTTGAAATTTATTTTACGATTACTTATGAGTTGGTACAAAATTCGTTTATGCTGCAATATCAAAATCAATGTCGGATTTTATCATCCCTCTTCTTTATGCTTTTATTTTTGATGAGTTAATCATAGTTCACTGTTATGTTAACTTGTTTTAGTTAGATTTTGTATTTTTTATTCTATTTATTTAGCGCAGTGTCTCATTTATAAGTTTGTTCATGTAATATATATATGAAACTAGCAGAAAAATAAAAACTTATTGATTGATAAAAGGTCTTTATTTGAAACGACTTTTGTTATTAATTTACTTTATTGTAAAAACAACAAATTAGAAAATTCTTCTTTTTCTATAACGTTATCACCTTTCATTAAAATGTACAAGTCTCAATCCCAATCGTCTAATTTTACGTCACGAACAACGTCTCCGTTGCTAGTAGAATCATCAAGATTTACATTTATATCTTTCCTCTCCTTCGTCACCTTTTTCTTCTTTGCATTCTCCTTTTTCTTCTGCATTTTTTCAACCATTTCCACAGGCATGTCCAAATCGCTGTCGTCACGTTCACTTGCTTTCCTTTTTGCGCCCTTCTTTGATCTCTCATTTTGATATTTTGATTTCCGGTCATCGGTCTCTTCGTCCTCTTCTGTTTTTTCGACCATGATCTTCAGTTTTTCTTCATATACCTTTCTCCAAGACTCATAGAATTTCGACATAGGAGTGCCATCGGTTTTTATTCTGTTCTCCCAGTTTTTGATTTCAGGAAGGTTTTTCAGATCCATGGGAACTTGTCCTCTCTCTTTCTCGATAAACTTACTGTTCTCTTCAATTTTCATCAACAGTTGTTTCATCTGTTTTCCAAACGCAGCGACATGATTTTTCTTCAAAAATTCTTTTAGCTGAAAAAAATATCAATTATTAAATAGTGATTATCATTGTTATTTTAAATTAAAATTATATGTCTTTAGAAGTATGTGGTGTTCAAAATCAAATTGTCATTGCAAAATAATTTACCCGAATAACACAAGGCGTGTAAAGCTCAGGGAAAAAGACATAACTGGAATCCTTGGCAGCGTTTTCTAAAATTAGACGATAAACATTCTCGATGACGCTGTTTTTGAAGCCATTCTCTTGCATCTGACTTTTGGACATTCTCAGCAGACAAATGAGTGAGATCGGTCTCATCGAGACGGTCGTGTGCTTTTTGTCGAAATTGTAAGTGCTGAAAATTTCCAAGATGTAAGGTAGGGACGGTATGAAAAGTCCTGTGTTTTGCGAAATGTCTATCAACATCTGGACACAATGGAACCTCAGTGGATAATATTGAGCCGTGGGTATCAATGTGATAGTGGTATTTATGATCTGTAAATAATTTGCATTTTAACAAATTAGTGGAATTAAAATTTTGTTCAATGATACAACATTGATTACAAATTTAATTTATACCTGCACCAAAGGATAGATCAGTTGATTCAACATCGATTGTTTCTCAGCTGCTGGCAAAAGTTCAGACCAAAATTTGAGAGAATTAATAAACTGCCAGTTGTAAACTGATTGATAATTTTCCTGGAAGATTAAAATTTAAATTAATTCAAATTAATATCCACATTTGAATAGAAGAAACTATTACAAAGTTTTGATAATCTTTTTTTTAATCTTACCTTCTTTTTTATTGTGATTGCATTTCTGAGTTGAATAGCCAACTGACGAATATACAAAAACGCATGACTGTACGACAAGTTTGTGTCAAGCAAATAAATCTCCACCAAAGATCTTCTCATGAAATTGATCCCTCGCATAGAGTTTGGAGAGACGAATTTTGAATTTTCCACGTACTTTATGTACATTAACTGAACAATCGGAATAAACAATTTATTAATTATAAATTTACAACAATCAATTGTCGAGTGGGTCAAGAAATAAAAATTACCTTCAGGATTGTCTCCAAACTAGCTTTGTTATTCTGGCATGCGAGGCGCAATATGCACTTGAATGCAAAAACGCGAACTTCAGCCTCAGCATTCGACCAGAATTTGAGTAAAACTTTCAACAACGGTTTGATCAGTGAAGTGAACGACGGAGTGAAACGGAGCATCTCACACAAATGTTTCAGCAGAATCGTCAAAATGCTTTTCGACGTCACATTTTTCAAAATCTAAAACAAAAATTATTAAAATTTAATAGCATTAATTTTTTCTCTTCATCATTTTTTGTTCAGTTATATTTTTATCAATTTCATCTACTGAAATGAAATCACTAAACGAACCTCAGTCAAATCCTCGAGATAAGACTTGACGAGTCCTTTGATCTTTGAAAATCTTTTTGCCTTGTGTGCTTGTTCATTTGACCCGGGTGTCAGTTTCAAAAATTTACACAATTCATTTGGTAACTCCAAAACGCAGCGTTGGATGATGCTGTTGAAATCTGAAAAGATTATTTTTATTGTAAAAAATTGTAATGCTTGTTTAATACAAATTTAATCTTGGGAACAAACTGAATGATTTTATTAAAAATATTCAATATTTTACCTGATCCTTTTTTGACTTTTTTAACAAAATTTGTGGACGTTTCAGATGGGCCTTGAATAGTTTCCAAAGCCGTGTGGAAGGACTCCACTAACTCTCGGACAACCGAGGAAGACCTACAGAAACAAAAAAGTAAATTGATAATTTTTCTAGATTGTGATTTTCAAACAATAAAAAATTATCGATATTAATAAACAATACAACAGACATCTTGTATTTCGGAAATTAAATAAACTATGTATACATTTTTGGAGGTTATTTTTCACTGTCATCGAAATACTAAGTTAATTTGACGCTTTAATGTTTTTTGTATTTCATAATTGTTGTTTTTTGAATTATTGAAAAATTGTATTCAACTAATTTATTGAGACTTATTTATTATATTCAAAAAATTGTTATCTGATGATCAACAATTGTTTGTTTACTTACATCTTCTTAATTTCAACACTTTTTCAGGTCTCTTAAAGAAAGTATTAATTATTCTGTTGCTCCTACCAGCAAATAAATGCTGGTATTAAAAAAATCAGGATTTCAGAATAAGTAAATTATTAACATGAATACCGCATGTGCACTAAACTAAAAACACGTGTACTTAACGCGTGGTGAGCTTAGACTGAACAATTCTGAAGTTAGCCTCAGAACAGATCACGTAAAGGTTCATTTTCACGAGTGTCCCCAGAGAGCGCAATTTTGACGCAAGATTCATTGCTAAAATTAAATGAAATTTTTATTCTTCAATAAATTAAAAGAAAGTTATGAACTTTTTATAAATTAAAATGCTATTCGGAAATTCTACAAAGTTAGAAAAAATTCATATTTTTTACAATAACAATTTTTATAATTAATAAATAATTTATGATTGTAAAAACAATTATAAATCATCTGATTAAATGAAAATACAACTTTTAAATAACTAATAAAAAGAAATTCATTAGTCAAGTTTGAAAATGAGCGCGCGCCGCGAGGGAGTCGGCGCCATCTTGCGCCTCCCACTGAAATCAGTCAATGCGCGTGCGCGAGCCGTTCGTTTTAGTCAGAATTGCTAGATTTGTAGAGTTAGCGAAAAAGTTTACGTGTTGGAATCGTGGAAAGATTATTTTTAACTCAAGAGTGCATCACTTGAATGTTATTAAGACAATTGTTAGTAAGCTTGAAAAATTGTAGTGGTCCATTCGACAAGATCCAAAATGGCGTCGAATCCTTCCAGCCGACAAGCGCGCAGGCTCCCTTAACTTCGCGCGCGCTTTTCCTTTGTTGTTTCGAGTGCCCGGATTCCGTGTGAGTGTAAGAATGAATCGAAAAGAAGTGAAAAGTGAACGTGAAGTGCCAAAAATTGTGACAAGGAGATTATCAAGGCTGACGGTCGACACAAATTCCATGAAAAACGGACAACATCAATCAAATCGTGCACATCGCAATGGGTTTTCATCAAAAAGGTAAGTGCACCGAGGGACCGATTTTTACATCGAACTGAGTGAGTAAATCATTTGTTTGCTACGAGAAAATAAACATTAAATATTCAATTCGGTTTTTTAATTCATCTTTCTAGTTGAATTTCTCTTTCTTTCTCTTGTGAAATATGAAACCCTCTTGTTTGATAACAATTCGAGTGGGAGGGACCATATTTTATTTTAAAAACAAACTTTATTGAAAAAACATTAGCATTAGTGCAAATTAAAAAATGGTGTGGTACTTTTTATCAACATTTGGAATTTTCCTTCATAGATTTATTAATTTAAGGTAAACAATTTTTTAAACAAGACGAGTAGAAGTTTGTATTCATTTATTCATTATTTATTCAGCCAGCGTTCGAAAGCTCGCGTCAAATCGCAATCTGCCGCACGACTCATATTTTGGCGCGCGTGAAAGTGAACCTTTAAGTGAAAAGTGAGGTTATGTGTGAAATCATTAGGACCATAACCAAAACAAACGATGGGGACAGTGTTTTAAAAGTCGTGTTTCAGTTAATTTTCGTATTTTTATAAAAAAATATATAAAGCATTGAATCTTTACACTTGATATAATTTCTAAAACTCAGCAAAAATGTTGAACAGATTAGGAATCACAAAAGTTAGTCAAGTCAGACAGGTAAAATATATTTTTATAATCTCCTGTTTTCTATAAATGGATTTTAAATTAATTTTACATTTTTGAAACAAAATGTTAATAAAAACCATATCAACTGTGAAATATTATGTTTCAGTTTTCATCAAAAGTTAAATTTCAAATAGACGAGAATGTAAATAAGATGATAGAAGAGGAATTGTTTAAACCTAGAAAACATCCAGGAATTTCATATCCAGGAGTTATCAAAATACCTGATAAGACAATGAAAATCATAGAACCTATTTTAACAGGTTGGTATCGAAGGTCATATTAAATTAAACTACAGTATTGCAACATCCATAAAATGGTTGATACAAATCTCATTCTAGATGCAAATTACAAAATGTTGTTGGAGGATGCGAAAAAATTGAACAATCATTTGAAAGGAAAACATCCACCAACGGAGAATAAAGTTTACTCTGCGTTGTACCAGAAAGTGTTGGATTCTTTGAACCATGAAGTAGACTTGACAAACTTGTCTTTGGAGGAACAACAGAGAATACAGAGACGGAATCATGACAAAACCTTGAATTATTTGAAAACAAAAATACATACTTCCGTGACCGAGGAGTATACAGAGAGGGAAAGTTTGATGTATTTGTTGGGACGAAGTGTGCAAGATTATGCAGTTTTGATAAAAATATTTTATGAGATGAAAAAGCGGGATCCCGATTTTTCGCCCAAATCCATATTTGACTTCGGTTCTGGAATTGGAACTGTAATGTGGTTTGTAAACAAGATTTGTGAAAATCATCAGTGTCTTTGATATGTGATGATGATTTGAATATTCAATTTTGTAGGGCTGCGGATGATACATGGCCGGAACAAGTGAACGAATATTATGGCATAGACATCTCAGCGTACATGATAAATCTTGCTGAAACGATCATAAAAAAGTTGCGGCCTGATTTGAAGAAATTATTTTTCAGACAGTATTTCCCTGCAAGCCTGATGGTAAAAATCATTGAACACTCTAAAGTTATTTTGTTATTCGTTATTTTATCAAATTAATTAATACCACTGTTTACTATTTGAAGCCTGACTATGATATAACAGTGAGTTCCTTCACGTTCATGGAACTACCGGATGCGAAAGAACGTGTCAACACGTTGTACAAATTGTGGAAGAAAACCAGAAACTATATGATTGTCATTGAAAATGGATCAACATCTGGTTTCAACGTATTAGTCATTTCATTTCAAATTTCAGTACTTGTTGAAATTCAAATTTTATTTCATAAGTTATATAATTTGTCGGTTCTTTTTCCAGCTGATTAATGAAGCCAGAGAATTTATTCTTCACATTTCAAAAGATAAAGAACATATTGACACTCATGTCTTTTCACCGGTAAGTACAGTTTCACAATTTCTCATTCAATTGATTTAAACAGTTTTGCCTGAATAACTTTTTTTAGTGTCCGCACGATATGTCTTGTCCAAAAGTGAAGGAAGTTGATCATAAGCCTTGTTCTTTTGAAACAATTTTCCAAACCTTGCCTTTTTTCGGTGTTCAGAAAAGGAAAAATGAATTATTCTCATATGTCGTATTTAAAAAAGGTAATATTATGTTTTGAAACCTCGGATATGAAATATGGTATGAACTATTTTCAAAATAAAAATATTTAATTGTACTCTAATTTTGTTCTTCAAGCACCTCGCCAAAACGAAGACTGGCCAAGAATAGTATACCCAGCGAATCATTGTTCGAAACATACTTGGTGTAACATCTGTACATCAGATGGAAAAATACATCGCACTTGTTTCACCAAAGCCAAACATGGACCGTAGGTTTTTCCAACCAATGAATATTTAAAAAAAAACAGATCATGCAAATTTTTTTACAATTTTTTTAAAGTTGAAAAGGAAACAGTGACAATTGTTGAATACAAAAAAGTAAAATTGCAGTGCAGAAATATGTTTATAATTCAATTAGAAAATGGAAGTTTGTAAATAAATTTTATAAACGCAAATAGTGATTATACATTGAACAATTTTGGATTTGCAGGTATCTCTACCGTTGCATAAAGGCAAGTGATTGGGGAGACAGAATTCCAGTACACAAAGTCTCAGAGGGAACTGAAGAACAAGACAAAACGTAAACGATCACATGAACGTATATATTGTGTCAACTGACTTTTGGATTTCGCGCTTACTTGAATTACAAGATTGAACAATGTCATTTTACAGTAGCAGGACTGGTCGCAGTCTGACGTTTCTTTTTCTTTGCAGTGCGTCGCAATCGGACGAGCCACCTAGCGAGTCCGGTTCGGCGGTCTAGCTTCCTTCCCGTTTTCATCTACTAAAATTAATGAAGCTTAGTTTTACATTTGTCCTGATGGTTCCCAAAGTCTTACATTGTAGATGATAATTCAAACTTATATCTTGTAGGTACAAAAGAAATCAAAAGTTTGTTACGCAAAAATGAAAAAAAAAATGTTTTCTCGTAATTATCGCATTTAATTTGTAAATTGTATACTTGATCACTTGTTATATTTACACTGTTAATAAATTATATTGCTATCAATAGTTTTTGTTTCTTTGTCGTACTAACGTTCTTGCCTAGTTGAAAAGTCGGTTAAATAAATTAACCTCGGGTTGATTAAACTGCTCGACACATCGCGCAGCGACTTTTACTATTTAAAATACATTTTACAGCGCAAGTCGTACTGTTTCCGCTTAGGTCATCCGTAATATTCAATTCAGAATAGCTTAGGTCGTTGTGTTTTTGTCTTATTGTAATTGTTACGTTTTTTGTTATCAATTAATAATATAATTATATACATTTTGGTTGTTCTCTCAATCATTGAATAATGAATTATATACACAAAAGTGAACAATTTCTTGAACATTACAAATGAAAATATCATCACAAACACATCATCTTGAACGAATATGAATCGAGGAAAGAGTACGACTTTTACGACGAATCGTAACTCCTAATGGGGTTTAGCGTTGGTATATTATTTACAACATAAAAAAATATTATCATCGATTACAACAAAAACAATACGTGATTCGAGTTGGGGTATCGTTTTGATTAACAGTCCTATGAGATTACTAAGGATTCTATCTGATCTCCAACGGTTTCAAAATAATTGCTCTGGCTATAATCTCAACCGCTACATCTTGCTAAATAAATCTGGCAACAATTTGTGTGTATATAAACCCGGCGAATCAATCACCGTTTCTTACAAGTTCTTCCAGTAGACGCTAATACTAATCTGCAACGAAGATATTAAATTAAACTACTTGTTTGTCATCTATTTAACACAACCTATATTTTTTATGTGACTGTTCAGAGACTTTTTACTGACAAGAAAAAAAAAAACAAAACAAAAAAGTTGGTGAAAAATCGGACAGAGGTTGAATGAATGATGATGACAACTAAAATAAAAATTATAACAACGTACTAATTCGCAAGCGTATAAGCGTAAAAGTCCATGGACAGCGAAACGAACACGGTAGACAGGAAATGCTTAGAATCGAGCGATCGAAAAACAACGCGAGGGACAACATGACGAATATTGACCTCGGTGGACGAATTTTCTAGACAGTCAAGCGTAACGGTTTTTTTCAGTGAGTGTGAGTGTGTGGCTTGTCTCTCGACGTTCATTGGGAATTGCTGTCATTCGAACTCGAAGGCACGAACGAGCAAGGGATTTGTGAAACGGTATCATCGGCGCGATCGGTATCTTCGTCTTCGTTCACCTCTTCGTCCGCGTTTTCCTCGTCCTTCTCATCCCCTTGGCCTTCGTCTTTTTCATCGTCCTCCTCGTCGTCTTCAAGCAACTTTTTTCGCGCCATCTGCACCGCTTCCCACTCCCGATAGTGACCCTTCCTTTTCGCTTCGAAAGCTTTTCTTCGAGCTGAAATCGATTTTTCATTTTATTATTCATAATACAACATCTTGTGCAATATTACTCTAGCAACTTTAATCGGTCGATTAATTAATTAATCTCATTCAATTGGCAACAAAACTGAACCAATTGTCATGAATTATTACTTGTTAATGGTCGCCTGTACACATTTTTTCTTTCACCTCTGCAAACATTTTTGGGATTGAAATTTTGACAAAAGCTTTGAAATGTTTTGAACTTGGGATGAAACTGTTCTGTCTGTGGGATAGTCACAGTTGATGAAGTACGCAATATCTGAATCATCAAATGAATTGCGTGATGAGGCATATAACGCGCGTGTTGATTGACAAATTTAGGTGTTTCATTTCGTGAGTAAGATGAGTTGAAATAGTATACGACGAATCATCGCGCGTAAATCCATCTACAAAATGGATTTTTCTGATATAAGATCTTGTTAAAAAGAAAATTGTTATTGAGTGTCACAAAAAGTAAAAATTTACAAACGAAACATCGCCGTCGATGAAATGAACAGAAAAAAGCCAATTTTTTATTATCAAACCAAGTCTGTACGAAACTCTAAGAAATAGGTCATTTTAAAATAGTCAAAACCGATCTCAAAGCGCCTCGAGTGTTGAGACTTTGAAAACAATTTGATAGAGTTATTACAAAAAATTGCGTAGGCGATATCACTTTGTGAGTTCCTGCCCTGGAACGTTAATGCTGATCAAGTTAAAAGCTCATTTATGTGATAAATTAACTGAATTTGCTTGCATCGAGATATTGATATTAACCTGCTGGTCGGATACTTTCATTATCGATCGCCCAAAAAGATATATGTATGTTGGATATTTAAAAAATTGGGTTAACACGTTGATTGGATTCCTTATAGCTTGGTGCTTTCGTTGGCTCGCAACAGCCAATTATCATGTTTTATTTCACCGCTTTCACGTGTTTGTATTCGAAAAGATGTTCTCATGAGCAGGAGCGAATCATGAATTACAAGTCAGTTTGCAATTTGATCGACGTGATGTTTAAAAATAATGCTGGAAACGCGTAAAAATAGAACAAAAAGAATAATGAGTTGTAGTCAACAATTTAAGCTTGAATGAATTAGTGAATTATTTGAATTATTTGCGCCGAACTGTATATATGTAATGAGCAAATAAAAAACTAATAGGATTGCAAACAAGTCTTATGCAAGTCTCAAAATAAAGTAACACGTTTAGCACTTACGGAGAGTCTAAGTTGATTAATATTATAAACAACGCATCTGACAGGTAGAAACAAACAAACTTGCAAGAAATATTAAATTGCAATTAAATTTTGAAATCAATTTTGAAATTAAAATATTAAGATCAAAGTGTAAAATCATTTGGTTGAGTTGAAAAGTTGCCTTTTTAATTTCTCATATCAATTTTGTATCAGGTGATGAGCGATTGATTTACAGTTCGGATCAATTTGATACACGTCTAAAGATAGTGCGAACATTGTACCTCTCTCTTCTGCTGTTTCTTCCTCTTCCTCTTCGTCGGATTCTTCAAATATTTTTGGTTTTATAGACTTTTCCAACCTGTAACCAATGCGAATATAAAGTAAATATTTGTATTTTTGAATTTTTTTTTCAAAATTCGTTTTGGATTGTTGAACGATACATACTTAGATGCCACAGCACTTGAATCTAATTGATCCTCCTCCTCCTCGTCTACCATGCCTTCATAATTGTAAGGAGTTTTCGGTTCTTCGATTTTCATGTGACCGTAATCCTTTTCCGCCGGATGAAGGGTCGCTATGATGTTCATCTCGTCCCATTTCGTTTCTTTGACTGCTCGACTGTAGGAATAATCAAACATCAATATTATATTATACAAAAAAACCGAATTACATTAATTAACCTAAAAATGTATCTTCATGTATAATTATTTACCAAAACAAAATTTAAATAAAATTTGATCGCATCTCAAAAAAATAAAAAAAGAGCCCAAGAATAAAATTTTAGCGGCAGAAAGAAAAGTGCTTGTTTACATTAAAATTATTTTTACATTTGAAATTATTGAAAGCGAAAAGACCGAGCCATAAATCGCTGTTGGCGAGTATTTTTAAACACTTAAAACGAAATCCCAGCTTGTGGGGTATTTTGATTGGTTTCAGAAGTCGCATCAATCTCTCACCTCGGTGCTTCTTGGTTGTCAAAACTGCTCGAGTTTTTTAAGATGCCTTTGGAAGGCCGCTTGCCCAAGTTTTCGGCCATCGTCGAGTTTAATTGTCACTTGGATTGTTATTGTTGTTTTAGTGAAAAAAATGCAGTCGACAGGGTGGGATATTTTTTTGCCCTCTCTTTCTTTCACGACACGCTGCCCGATTGCATTTGTTTGTTTTGATTTTTCGAGACAAACTGCGTGGCTCGGCGCGAGAACCGCGCGCTCACTCGCGACGATTTCAGGGTTGATGGAATCCTAGGATCGGGATCCGCTGATGGCTGCTGCGCTTTTTCGCACAGAGTGAGAGAGAGTCGGATTTCGATTCCAACACTCGAGACTTGACAAGCTCGTGGGAGAGCGCTAGTGCGACTGGCGCGCTGTCGGTAATGTAGCGTGCCGTGTCGGTAACTATCAAGAGCAAACTTACTTTATCGACCTAAAAATAAAACATGTTTTTGTGTTTATCAGAAAGTTGTTTTGCGTGATAAGAAAATTGTTTCGTTGATAGATACAATAGCAAAAAAGACAACACGAGATTGATAAGTCAGGGAGTAAGTACATCTCAAATTAAATTTTTCAAATTACGAAAATTAAAAATTTTTTGATTTTAAGTTTTTGTTTGTTTATTTTTGAATGTTAACAATTTTTGGTTGAAGATATATTGGAAAGATTGATGAAGAACGGGTTCTTGCTGTTCTTGTTTTCTCGCCTAATGACATAATAATTTTCTGTTTGCAGAGAGCAGATAAACGATGACGATAATCATTGGATGGGAACAATTTTATTATACAAGACAATTGATATAACATAGGTTTTCTTATTCAAACAATGTTTGCGCTGGAATTTGATTAGATATCTTTGGCATTTTTTTGCTTTAACATTTTTTAGGAGAGACCATTAACTTTTTTTTCTATATATTATTTAAGACGCACAAAACTGCAATTAAATTTTTGATAAACATTCGATCAGGTATTTAAGCATGATGCAATAATTATTAGATTGAGAATGTTTATTGTTTTTAAAGATTTTAATCGCCAAATTAATGTCATATTTTATCGAATTTGGTTTATCAACAAAGCTGAACTTCCAAATTTGTACACGTGCTCCAGTTTCTGCGCATCGCATTTTTTTATCCTTTGATTTTATTTTAATATAAAAAGTATGAAAAATCAAAAAAATATGACATTTGTGGTAAAGCTTTTTGTATCTTATGGCAAAATGCGGATTTGCGAAATAAGATCAAATTTGTTTCATATACTTTGAAGTTTTTTTTTTATGTTTCAAATAGAGTTTTTTCGGGGGCAAAATTAACACATTTCACACAGTTTTAAACTTGTATTTGCGTAAGACAAAATAATTTAGCTTATACTCATGTGTATAATAGATTGATAAGTATAAGATTTAGATACAAGGAATAATACGTAGAAAAGATTTTTAAAAATACTACGTAGATTTTTAATTATCTATAAAAATAAAAGCGATTTATTTTATCAAACTATTAAAGGTTCTTTGTAGAAATAATAAACAAATTTTCAAATTAAATTTGAGAAATAATGATGAAAACTGAATAATTTTTACCGTGCTAGTTTATTTATTTTTTTTCGATTTATTTCTGTAGGGCAAAAGCAGAACCGGCGCCATCGAGGTTATATTGTTATATATGATATTAATTAATAATGACCATTTGTATACGATTTATTGTGACAATTGAAGTAATCAATTCATAATTACGATGACAACTGAATGATGAAATTCACAACTATATGGGACAATGAAAAAAAGACAAGTTTTTCATACGAACAAACAAGTGTCTCATTTGATTCAAATCAATTTTTGAAACAATATAAACATGATATTTAAACTTCAACCCATTTTTGGCCGAACATTGAACATTGACTCGACTTTTTAGTTTGTTTTTTTTTTTGGATTCATGTTCTACGCATTTAAATCAAAAAAAATTTTGAGATAACTATTTTTTCGTTTCTTTGCGATAACAATTACAATTGTATATAAAAATTAATTTTTAAATGTCAAATATGATTGTGTTTTAAATTGTTTATTGGTTCTAGTCTTGAAATGAAAGCCATTTTTGAAATGAGAACGTAATCAGTCGGTTAAATTAAAGACAATAGCAATAAAAATCAAATTAATATTTCAGACGCATTTGTTCGTTTGTTATCATTTTTCTTTTGTAATTAAAATAATGAATTTTTTCTTACGTTGGATTTTTCTGACGAAATTATTCTGAGTGACACACTAGTGGAAATTTTTTAAAACTTTTTTTTTCATTAGAAAATTAGAAAAAAAATGATAAAAAAGAAGTGATATCGAACGGAGGATTAGGATCAAAATCATAAGGGCAGAACTAATAAATTGGTAATCAATTAAACAATAAAATGAATTAACATAAAAACAAAGTGAGGCACGGGCAAGCGTTTATCTGAAAAGTACGAGCCGGATTAGATTTTTGTAGACTCATTAAGATTAGATTTCAGTCTGCTAGTTCCTCGCTGTTACTTCCCCACCATTTGAAATCACTGATTTTAAGGAGATCGACGAAAAATTCTCCAGACAGTTGGAGTCGGTTCGCGGACGCAGCCTGAATAAGTGATCGGCAGTTTGGAAGTCCCACTCGGCTGCAGTGAAATTGCGACCGGTAACGCGATTGTGCGTCCAGTTGTGCGCCGATTTGCACTCCGAGTGCTGTGAACCATCGCTCACCACTTGACAGACAATTTTAATCAATCAAATTGGCTTTTTCTCTTGGATAAATTCTTTTTTTCCTGGGATTCACAGTTCTCACATTGTTGTTAATCATTTAGCACAACAAGATGGATCCGGAAAGCAAGCCAGATGGGGAAAAGGTGACTTATCAATTTTTATCATCTTAGTTCGAAAAGTCCAGTGAATTTTTGTTTTATTTTTCTTAGTGCAAGAGAAGGTTTTCTGATAGAACCGTCTGGTGTTTAAAAATTGAGAACGAGTTTAGGTACGATCGACGACTTTCTATCTGAAAATTATTGCGTGTTGAAAATTTGAACTGTTGGAACAAATAATTCAGCCACGCTCAGCTCGTTGATTGCTAAGAGTTGTGTGCAAGTTAGAAAGGTGACATAAAGAGGGTCACGTGGATCGGGTTTATTATTGTTGACAGAGTGCTGTGGAGATCGCTGTTCGAGCGAGTTGACATGTTATCTTAGGTCGTGACAAGTGTCATGAGGGTATTTAAATTTCAAATTGTAGATTTGCAAATTGTCTTATCGATTTGAATACGTGGAATAATTTTTTTCCGGATTACACTTTGTTCTATATTAAAGTTTTTTTTGTTGCGGTTTAGATGTTTGTTATTAATGTTCTAAAATTGTATAGTTCGTGCGATAATAACGTAACATAGACATCATTTGAAAGAACAATTTTTTTTTTCGCAACACAAACTTATATAAAGGCGTCATTAATTGTTTGATAACTATTTTTAATCGGGCATCAATGTTATTATTATAATATTGACGTTTTTACATATTTAAAAAAAATGTCATTTAAATTTGCAGTGTCGTTAGATTTATTTTTAGTTAGCATTGTAAAAAAAATGAGTTTCAACAATTCGTTACGGTTCCGGTAAAAGTTGAAGTGCAAAGTAATAAAACAATTTATTCAAATGAGAGTCACAACATTTTGTTAAAATCAAATTGCACGTGCTGCGGCACGTTGGTTAAGTTAACAACAACTTGCAAGATGATAACCAATATATTTTCCACATATTCCACACACAGTTCGTTAACAAGAATACACACTGTTCAATTGTGTTAGTTGCAATCAATTGTAGGTTGTTCCGCTTGCCAACTACAGATAATTAATGCAACACTTAGTCGCCGCGTCTGGTTCCATGACACACACCTTTTTTATAAAAATGTTCATTAGAAAACTTTCTTTGTCCTGGAAAGCCTCTGATCATTTCGCAAATCATCTTCCTAGATCGTCTATTTCAAATTAAACAAAAAAAATTTAACATTGTAGTTTACAAAATAAATTGTTCAGTTAAAAAAGAAAACAGAAAATAAGAGAAATAAATTTAACAAAATTATTTTATTGAAACGAAAAACGTTCTGACTGCATATTTGTAGTTTGCGATTTCCTTACTTGACAAATACGATAATTGGTTATTTAGAACTATCTTTGCCATGTGTACTTGAAAATCACTTATGGTTACTCTACTGTTTTATTTCCCCCTTTTGATTTCAGCCTTTAATTTCATATGTTTCACTTCCGCCTTTTAGAGCACTATAGAGCCTTCAGAAATCAAATATTAAAAAATTGATCTTGTTTGTGAACGTTTCACAGTGAGTACACTCGTTCGGTAATAAATTCCGATAATCAAAATGTATATACAGAAAAGAAAAAAAAAAAAAAGATTCATATTGATCCCAACTTTGTTGTTAAAAGCTAATTGTCATGAGCTTGTCACAAGATCGATACACTTTTCGTAAAGTCGCAATCTCGGGAATATTTGAATTGAATTGAAATGCGGCGCTCACCTTGACATAATACTCTCAGTCGTAAAATTGATTACAAAGTGTACAACTTAATAAGTTTCTGCTAGTTGATTATGTTTACCTTTTCCATCTTTATTCCTCAGTCTGTTTTTTCTGTCGTTCAAGTTTTTATTATCTGAAAAATCAAGGTTTGAAAAACACTTGTTAAAATGTTTCCCTAAAGAGTTTCCTAAATTAGTTTTATAATTTTGCACATAAAAATTAGTTGTACAATTTTTTGAAAATGAACAAATTAATGCGAAATTTAAAATGTAAAAAAGAAAGTAAAAGTTTCGAGTCAAATTCTCTCAACAAGGAATGTGAATGAAATCGATTTAATTAAAAGTCGCGCGAGTGATTTCGGACGATAAACAAAGTAAAAGCAAACTTTATAATTGCAGAGTGATGGTTAGCGCTGTACTACTCGTTTCAAGGTCCCGTTATACTAAGTTGTTGAACTCTTTGAGCGTCTAGCATATACATACATCTATAGTTCCGAAGTCTTTTATCATATTTTTAGAGAACCGATATATATATATATCATCCGGTCGAGCCGTAACAGTGTAGAATCCATATGCATTTCCGCTTTTGTCATGTTCAGAAAAAAATAAAATAAAAAGAAAAATTGATAAAATGAAATTCACAACAAATAACAATCTTTTTCCTTGTTAAAAATAAAAAGAAACAAATGGACGAACACTTTTTATAAACTAATAAAAAAAACTTGTTTAAATGAAAACAAGGATTTTTCATTTAATATACTTCCATACGATTTTATTTTTCAGTCGTCTGTTGTAATTTTTATTAGTCAGAGAAAAAAAGGTGACACGAAAATCTGTTGATTTTCCCAGTGAAAAAATCTGAACGGATTAAATGAATCAATCGCTATCACAAGCTTTTGCTCTACATATTCTTTACATGATAATTTTTTTCCTCGGAGCGACAAATCGACTTGCACAAAATATTAATAGATATCGATAACTCTTTCTAACATACGAGTTTGTCTGAAACCTCTTTTATCGGGCATTTCAATCAAGTTTCAAACGTAATGTTACCAAGTCAATCACCCAAGTTTACATAACAAAGTACGACTTTTTGATCGAACACTCGGTCTTTATGCAATCGTGCCAATAAACGTTTGCTGCAATCAATTATCCGAGCAAAAGAAGACGCTCGTCGCGTGTGAGCACTTTTATTTCATACATACCTAATTGATCTTCTAACGGATCAATTAACGTCCCACAAAGTTGTTTCACGTGGAATTTCATTTTATCTAATCACGATTAATGTTAGTTTAATAAGCTTTAATTGTGCAGCAAAAAATTTGTCATCAACACATTTAATCATGAATCAGTTTTTTTTTTTGTTTTATTTTTTGTTTCTCGTCTTTTTTTCTTCCGTTTATCGTACCCAATTAGAATTGAGTCAGAAATTGAATGTAGGTGAACAAATTTTTTTTTCTTCTAATTACACACATCTGTGGAAAAGTTTTGATGACAAAAGAAAAAGACAAAAATTTGTTTTAGTTGAATTATAAAATTGGTATAACATATTTGGATTATAAAAAAATTGATTGCTCGGTGTCAACTAAGTGTATTCATGACAAACCTGTTATCACGCAACGATAATGTTGAGCGTGGAATGAATTTTATCGTGCGATTACTCCAAAGATTCTGGATTGACAAGGTCCCGCGTGTAACGATTGCGAAACAATTTTTCTGAATGAGACCAAAAAATCAGGCCAACTTTTCGGCGACCGACAAAAACAAGTCGATTTTCGTACCCATAATATAATGATGAAGACCGTTGTTACAAGGGAACCCTTTTCATGCTCTTCTTTTTTTCTTCTTTGCAGAAACCAAAATTACCCAAGTCGATATTTTTTATCATCAGTAATGAATTCTGCGAAAGGTTCTCGTTCTATGGAATTCGCAGTAAGTATTTAGTAATAAAAATTTATTCAACGACATGAATGAACAAAAAAATTGATCTTACGGAGCTTGAAAGTTATTAACAATTTATTAATCATTTTTTTTTCTTCTTTTCGCAGCAATTTTATCAATATTTCTGAAACGAAGGCTCGGATATGCGGAAAACACCGCTCTTATCATTTATCACACTTTTTCCATGCTCGTCTATTTCTTCCCGCTTCTTGGAGCAATCATCGCAGATTCCTTTCTTGGTCGATACAAGACAATTTTTTATTTAAGCATGGTGTACGCGCTCGGCCAATTGCTTCTCTCAGTATCGGCGATCCCGATGAATTTTCCAACAAAGTAAGTATACAAAATCAAAAGTATCTCGGACATTTATTTTCACCCCGATAAATCGAAAATCGAACAAATTCTTCGATGTGCTTCGCGCAGTATCTGCGACCAATTATATTTTATCAACATATCGATGAACTTTGATATGGAAGATTTAGTCGTGATGTTGGGAATCAAGATTTTTTTTACGCCGCATTTATTATTTCATAGACTGATGAAAATAAATTATCAGTATTGTTGATAAAAAGTTGGTATCGTAGCTTTAGTGAAAGATTTTAAATTTTAAGTGTCATATGTATTTTTTTTCGTATGAAAATGCATAGAAAATGCATATGAACAGCAGGAAAATAACCATTCAAACTACAAACATTTAACAGCAAATCAGCAAATTAGCAAATTGAAATTAGATTAATTATAAATTCGGGCTCATAAGTTTCAACTTACTATGAAGACTAACTGAAAATAAATAATTCATCACTATCCAATGATCGAAATTATGCAGATGTTTCGATTAGCATAATATCGCAGTTTAGTTATTATCAGAACCATGTTTGATTCTGAATATAAAATCTCAATCAATTAAAATCTCACTATGAAAATTATTTTACAACTGTAAAATATCTTATTAATAGTATATAAATATATAAATTTATATAATTGTTGATCAAGTTGATACCTGGATGTTGAGTTGGTCAGTGCCGGCTAAAAACTAGAAGTTCAACTGAGTCATAAAATTTATTTCATCGAAACTGAAAGTGGCACGTGGGCTCAGAAAAAAAAAACACCTGACACAGATGTAGCGGCAGGTTTCACTTTCATCTGTTCGTTACGCAAGGACACTCCGCGAGGACGACTTATATGTCCTCGTTATTTATGTAAGAGAAAAATCTAAGAAGTGTCAACGCACCGATGGACGACTATTAATCTAATTATAATTGATTCGCAAGATTGAAATTTTGTCACACATTTTTATATTTCTTATCCGACAGAATCAAATTCCTTCTTTTATTGTTATTCTTTTGTTTTAATTTACATTAATTAGTTCAAAAAACTTTTTCAAATAAAAACAATAATGATTACTCCAGTTTCTCTTCATCAATTTTAAGTTTTATCAGCTTAAAATTTCGAGCTCATTAGTCAAAGTGTTGTCTAAAGTCCCTTTCATTTTGCAGAGAAATCACGATGATTGGATTGCTCTTAGTGGCTGCCGGTACCGGCGGTATTAAGCCGTGTGTATCTGCTTTCGGAGGTGATCAATTTGTTCTACCCCAGCAGGCACGTTACTTAGCGATGTTCTTTTCCTTGTTTTACTTTGCCATCAATTTCGGCTCCGCATTCTCCACGGTCATCACACCTATACTCAGAGACGATGTCATGTGCTTCGGTGAACAATCTTGCTACTCCTTGGCGTTTTTCGTACCTTGCGTACTTATGATTGCGTCTATAGGTAAACTGAAACAATCAATTGTGTTCAAAACTTTCTATCCAACGAAAAAAAAGAAACAAAGAAAAATGATTTACTTTTTTTTTTGCAGTTATTTTTGTTGCCGGTAGAAGGATGTACAAAATATCAGAACCCCAGGGAAACGTTGTTGCAGACGTTGTGAAATGTACCAGCGTAAGTAAAACAAACTAATATAAAAACAATGAAAACCTTAAAGCCAAGCAAAAATTTGAATTCACAATTCTTAAACTTTAATTTCAATCAAATTTTTACTCAAAATAATTTTTTACTAAAATAATTTTGATAACTTTGCAGCACGCAATAGCTAGGAAAGCAAGATCAAAAAAATCGTACCGCGAACATTGGCTGGACCACGCAGACGACAAGTACGACAAAAGCATGATTTCAGATATCAAAGATGCTTTTGGTGTACTCAAGTTATTCCTTCCCCTGCCAATCTTTTGGGCCCTGTTTGATCAGCAGGGTTCGAGGTGGACCTTCCAAGCTGCTAACATGAACGGCGAACTCGGCTTGTATGTCATGAAACCTGACCAGATGCAAGTCGTAAATCCAATTCTCATCCTCATTTTCATTCCTATTTTTGAGACCATCATCTATCCTCTCCTCAGAAAAATTAACCTCGCTACTCCACTGAGAAAACTGACACTCGGCGGCATTTTGGCTGGAGTTGCTTTTCTTATCTCCACTTTTCTTGAGATCAGTCTAGAGGTACTTAGCCGAGAGTTTTGTTTGTTACTGGCAACCAGACATTAGTTGGACTACGTTTATTCAAACTTTTATTTTATTCCAGAAAACGTATCCCGTTATGCCGGAGGCAGGGCTTGGACAATTGAGAGTGTACAACTCGTTAAACTGTTCGATGAACGTAAAGATTGATAATGAGGCATTCGCTTTAAAATCGTTTGATATGTGGGAGAAGATTGATTATAATGTTGAAAAAAGTTTGGATTTGAAGTACGAGATGTCGTATGAAAATTGTAGCTATGCCCCAAACCCCAGTTACAAACGCTCAGGTAAGTCGAAGTCCTGAATCTCTTAAATTTTCGAAACATAAAAGGTTTATAATAAGCGCATGTATTTATAATTTCTTTTTTCAATTTCAGGAAGTATTAAAATTTTTGAAGATAAGGCAACTTCCTTTGTGGCCACTGCCAAAGATTTACAATCACGTTTCGAAGACAGTGTGGCTCGACCAAAAAGTGGCGACCCGATGGTGAGAACTGTTGTCTACGTGGACGAAGATGTTTGCGAGAAATCATGCGACATCAAATTCGAATATTACAATACCAAAATAGAGAAAGTGAACGGATTCAGTGTGAACAACAATTCGGTGTACGTGTCAGAGCAGATCGAGCTCGTGTCAGGTCCGTACATCCTCCGCATGGTAAACGGAAGTGTCGTCATACCTGAGACGCAACTTAAGTTTGGTGGCGTGTACACGATAGTTGCACATTTGTCAAAGTCAGCTGCCAATGGAGAAGTCGTGGTCATCACGAAACCCAACTCTATCCACATGCTCTGGCAGGTTCCGCAGTACATTATTATGACCATGGCGGAAGTTATGTTCTCAGTAACGGGCTTGGAATTCGCTTTCACTCAGGCTCCTGAGAGCATGAAGTCGCTCTTGCAAGCCTCTTGGTTGCTCACCGTCGCGTTTGGTAATCTAGTCGTCGTTATCATCTCTGAGATTAATTTCAACCGGCCGGTAAATACTCCTTTTTTTCTTTCGATGAACAGTTGTGTGTTTTTATTTATACTAATGTTGACCTGTTTGCAGTTATACGATTTCATATTCTACACGGTGCTGATGTTCGTTGATATATTTATTTTCGCTGTCATAGCCAGATTTTATAAATACAAGCCGGTGGAAAAAGAAGAGGACATAAACGAGGACCTGCAGTTGTCCGATAACATCGGAGCTTTTAGCCCAGCCTTTGCGGATTCCGATAAACATTGATTAAGAGGAATTTGAAATTGTACAGCGCTCAGTTGAAAAAAAAGGACCGGCAGTTCAATTGCCATACTGATCGGTTCTTGTTGTATCGTTTGTAAATACGGTAAGTATGAAAAAGGTATCAAATTGAGAATAGAACAAGCCCTGTGTGCGGCAACATGGATAGTTGTTAGGTTGTTCGTCGGATTATTTATTTGTCTTGCGTTGGGATGAATAATTTCGTTTGTATTTATTAAGACCGTTTGTGCCGAATTGTTTTTGTAAATGAATTTTTATATTCGTTTGCGTTTGTTTTTTTTGTCATCTCTTTTTTTTTCATGTGAACAATCGTTATCAATTTCACATTTTTTAACTTGAAAAGGCATTTTGCTGGTTCATCGAGAACTAGAAAAATGGATATAATTTTGATGTTAAAGCATTTTTTTTAAAGCAAGTTTTCTGTTGTAGCACAAGTTACAATGTTAATTTCGTGTTCACAGAAATGCAATAAACATTTATGTACAGTGTTGGTACATAACATTGTAAGGGTTTTTTATATATTCTTTTATAAAAAATTGCTTACGTAATTGAAGATACGAATTTTATAACCAGACTTCGCCGATATATTTTTAATGTATTGGTTTTTAATTAAATTCGTGGTCGTGACAAATTTATTGACTGAAAAAAGTGAAGTTCCGAATTTAGCTAGAAATGAACGACATATAATCAGCACTTAAAAGAATTTACAATTTATGACCACAAATCGTTCGTCGTTTATTGTTCTTCATGAATCATCTTGTTTATTTAATAATATTTACATTTTTTATCTACATTTTGTATTCCATGACCGTTTTCTACTAGCAGGACTGTTTTATATGACGCCAAAAGAATTACGACTGTTTTGTATAATACATGTTACGAATAAATAGATTGTTTTAAAGAAAAAAAAGTTCTGTTCTTTCTGTAGTTGTGATAAATAATATGAATCCTATATAGTTGATGCAACAACAAATATTATACTGGAAAACATTTTTCCCTGATTTTTTTTTGACTTAAAGAAATAAGGCTTAAAACTTGAAATAAATAAATAATGAATAAATGAAAAAATAATTGAAATTAAATTAAATTTTATGTATTAATTAATTTTTTTTATAAATACATAAAAGTAATAGTTTTCAAATTATGAAAAAATTTTTTTAGTGTGACCAATGGTGTTTAGGCAATACCAGGATGCCAGAAGTTAGAAGGCACACAGAAATTAATATATATTTTTTTTAATTCGAAAGTATTAATGTTATTGAAAATCACTTGTTTAACAAATGATCAAACCATTTTTCATTTCGTTAGAGTCTCGAAAGTTGAAAAGGACGAATAATCAATGTGCGATATTTTATTTTTTGCTTCGTAATTTTTTTGTTGTATTGACTTCGACTGACGCAAAAATATTGAAAGAATTTTTGTACTACATGATCGACCGAGCGAAATAGAGGAATAAAACTTTGTTCGATTGACAAGTGCATGAACGACGAGTACATGTTTCGTCGCGTCACGCTGCGTTGTAAATTGCACATACATATTTGTTGAATTAAAAGCTATAGGTATCCGTGACTATCGGTCGACCTCTGGGTTATGTCGTTCCCATCATTCACACGTTATAATATTTATAATTATATATAAATATATACCCCAAATGCACTAGTCGTATGGAACACAATTTCATCGGAGAATTTTTTCTTCAAATCATGTTCTAGTTTTATACACATGAAAAAACAATCTTGTAGAAAAACGACAATGTATATAGAAAAGCATTTTCCACGTTACATGTCGTACCTTCGCGCACTTCTTTGGTACAGATAAATAAATGATCTATTTTTTACAAGAAAATATCAGTTGGAAAAATAAATTTGAAATAAGATTTTCCATGCCAGTTTTTTACTGTATCATTTTTTCTTTTTAAATTTAAAAACATAGTTGCTTTGTCAGTGCGAGGAAGGTAAGAGATATAAAATGTAATTTTCCATATGCACATAAAACTTATGTACAAGCTATAAGTTTGGCGAAGATGACTCTTAACAGTATGTTTCGCTCGTGCAATTTGTTACATTTTTACAAGAAGTAGGATTATCGATCGCTATTTTATTTTCATTCAACGAGCACTGCATAATTCGAAAAACATTTGTTAGAATTTATTCAACTATAGTGCATTTTTCCATTTTTTTTGTTCCGTTTCTCCTCTATTCGTCATTATTTTCACAATTCTTTCCCAAAATAGAAATTTGCATCCTCACTTGACTGAGAAGTAGAATAGAGATATACTTTATTTCTATGTAGAGAAATAACGAATTTAACATCAGCAGAAGGAGAAAACCCGATAAAGCGTGATTGTATATTTCTTATATAATAATAAAAGTAGTCATAAACACGTAACAAAGTGTCGAGTATTCAGCGTTATTTTGAGTAAGCGAACGAAACTCTCGGCGATACAATTGTTGTTCAAAGATCAAAGACTGTTTTCCTGTTTGCAATTACATGTTATACCATACTCAAACTACTGATTCAACTTTTTTTTATTTATTTCTTTGTTGTATTTCGAATTCAAAATCAGTATCACTCGAAACGATATCATTTTCATTGTACGATTTCGTGGATGAATTGCGCGAACGTTTATTACAATGAGTCATGATGCGATTTCACGTACAGCGGCTGAGCTTTTCGTACAATAAATATTAAAATATCTTGAAAAAGTATACAGCAGTTTCGATATTGTCAGAGTAACAAATTCACTCATTCTCTCGCAGACAGCGCGGTTCAAGCAAGTTGAAATGCTATACATGTAAATCTCATTACATCAAATCTTAAAACTGTTGAGGTGATTTACACAGTTTGATAAAAAAATCTCAAGAAATTATATACAATTATTAAACAATATAAAAAAATACGTTACAAAAGTCGTGACATTCAAAAACTTGGAAATCTTTAGATTTTGATTATTGTTTGTAATAATTAATTTTTAATTACATAATAATGATAGAATTAAGAAAGAAAGAATTTGCTACAAAATTGTTTGGCAGTACGTAACAAATTACGATAATGAGGTTATTTGAACAGTTTGCCTTTTAATTTTACATTTGTCAATATAGAAAACGAATGAGATCAGTTAAAATAGTTGCCACCAACATTCACAACAACTTAAGGCATGTGTTGACTGACAATGAATTATGACTGCAGAACTGAAAGCATAAATGCAGCACGCCTACTACTTGTATGCTGAAGCATCGTTCACTCACCGGGTTACTGCATTGCCGCAAATGTAGCCTATTCAGAATTTATGACGCAAAAATCATTGCTTTTTGTCATCACAACAATATACATTTAAAATATTACGAGCGGTTTTCAAAATGCACACTAAATGTTCCTTTTGTCATTTTTCACGGGTTTCTTTCTCTTTTTCTTTTCAAATAAATCCACGTAACAAAAAATAAACTACAATCATCTCGTTAGAAAAATTGAATGCAATCTAAAGCAGTCATTGTTTAAAAAAGACATTAAAACAGGTTTCTTTTTTAAACCAAATTTGTCGATTGGATTTGCTAATTTTTCTTGATTTTGAACAATAAATAATATTTCATCAACATAATTTCTTCTGCGGCGCTAAATGCATACAAAAAGCAAGCGGTATATGTGTATATACAATTTATAGGAAAAATGTACAGACAATCGTGAAATTAATTGATTAATCAGGATTTTTTTCGATTTGCTCCGTGCCAACTCAGATTAAGATATCTTGAACGCAAAAATATGGGAGCAATTTCGTAACCGTGAACAATTAATACACATTACCAGCTCAGTTAATTTTAATATCAATCATTACAATCTCTGAGACATTCGATATGTTCGCATATTCTACATATTTTTTATAATTCATATCACAGATACGGAAGTGTTAGTTTTTGGAAAAATTCGTCTTGGCATCTTATATACGGTGTATTATTATGTTCAGTGACTATAACGGAAGATCAAGAAGTTCAACAATACGCGAAAACTCAGTACCTTCCTTCTCATGACAAGATTAACAGGTTTTGTTTCTTTGGTCCAACTATAGGATGAGTATAATAAATTATATTATGTGTAATTGTATATTGTATACGAGAAGTGTATCAAGAGATACCATTTCAAATTCTGTTTGCATTTGAAAATCGATTTCGTGACAAAATTTAAAGTAAAAATGAAATGTAAAAAAAAAACTTTGTGTGTGTAACTCTTCGAAAACTTCTTCTCGCATGAAATTCACAGTTTAAAATTATATTTAGATATGTAAAACGAAGCGGCGAATGTAAAAATTCAACAAAGAGTATTGCAGAAGCCGATCATTCGTGACAATAATTTTTATATTCAGTTTGAGATTCGAATCACCGATTGAGTTTGGGTCTATCAAATATCAAAAATACATCTTTTAAATGCGCTGCCTTCGCGACAAACACGATTTGCCAAATTCTTGCATCAAAAAGTATCGGACTCCCTCCCATCCGATAAAATAAGTTTTCAGTAGTAGATCCAGATTTTCGTCAGACGGCAATTTACATCTCAAATTTTTATTTACAACCTTACATTTGTTTTTACCCTTCGTCATCTTTCATCGCATTTATAAAATAATCCACTGTCTCAATTTTGTTCCTATCTTTTTTTTGTTTCCATTTGATGAACCCCATTCGTGTTATTTAACATCTTGGTCCTTCGAGCATTCGCCCAGACATTATCCTGATTGATTCAATCCGAAACTCACAGCAGACCCTCCCGTACACCCGAATCACCCCTGCAATACTCCTGATCACCAGTCACTCAATAAATTAAAAGCGCGTGCGTCTCCTTCGGATCGCTGGTTAGCTGGGTGTCTTCCGACTTGTGTCGTCCTTCCGATCGCTCTCGTCCTTGACAGAATTCTTGTCCGTTTCAATGTCGGCGGAACTTCTTGCCGAGTCCACAGTCTCAGGTTTCGCCTCGGGGTCCGTTTGGTCCGCGACTTTCTTTGCCGACGAGTGATAATTGGCGCCTATTCTCGACTCGCCTTTTGCCGCGACGAGGTCGCGCGAGCTTATTTTCGGCTCGCGCTTAAATTCGTATTCCTTAAAGCGACTGTCCGTAAGGTCCGCGAGAGTATCGTGGTTCTGCGAGTTGTACTGGGCGCTTTCGGTCGGTAACGGCGAGTCGCTTGGCAAGGAAGAGAGGCTGTTGCGCCCGAGCGCCACCAAGCCACCGGAAGTGGCGTGCAGCGAGCGCGCGGGCGGCACCGACCTACGGCCCGCCGAGGAGTCACTATCGATGGCGCACGAATCGCTCACGAGCAGCGAGTTGTTCGAGTCGGAGCTTCCCTCGAATCCCGACCGAAGGGAATCCGTCTCCGCGTTGCCGCTCCTTTGCTTCTTCGATGTTTGTGACGCCACTTTCGGGCTGTTATGATTCTTGTGCTCCGCCGCTTCCGCGTTGCTGATGTTGTCCTGCTTCTTCCACTTCGTTCGACGATTTTGGAACCAGATTTTCACCTGCGAACATCAGTCGATTAAAATTTTTTTTACGGTTCCATAACTTTTACAAATATAAACGAAAAGAAAAAAACAATTTTTTGCAAAAATTATCAAAATATTGAACAATTTTTATTCAATGTTTAAAATAAGACAGATACCCTAAAATTTCGTTTTATAAGTATATCTTTTTGTCGCTTGTTATATTTTTAAAACAGCAGGTCAAATATTTTACATTTTTATGTTAATGTTGATATTTTTATTTCGTAAATTTAGATATTTATAAATTGAAATTTTGGTCCGCTATAATTTAAAATATATAAACAGCACTTATTCGGTTATTACCGGAAGTCTTAGCCAAAGGTTACGTCTTGGCCAAAAATTCATTAGACTGTTTTAGGAGCCAAGTTAACAACTAATTTGAAAAAGCAGTGGAAAAGCCCAACAAATTTGTTTGAATTTTTGTTATTTGCTTGATTGCAAATTAAGTTTTGCATGAATAGAATAAAAATGGATCGGAACATTTTTCATTGACTGAAATCGAACGAAAGAAATGTATGTCAATTGAGGTGAAGTTAGTTCGCCAGGTAAATGTCATATTTTCATAATTGAATTTATTTCATTCTGAGCCATTTATTAGAACTTATCTTCTCATAATCAGACTGTAATTATTAGCAATGAATAATGATATCAAGTACCAATTAACTGCCAAAGAAAAATCGAAATCACTGTTGTGCATACTTAATTATCATCAAGCATCCATATTTGATTTATAACAACCAAATTAACATATTTTTCATATTTTTTGTATGATTACAATTTTGTTACAAAATATTCTTCAAATAAAAATTGAAACTGGACGTTTGAATTTGCAATTAAATTATATTACATCAAGTCTTTTATATTACAATAGCTATCAAATGTATTCAAAAGTAATTCCAAGAAAATAATATTTCATTACATGACAAAGTTTCGTCCACTTTGGACAAGAATCGACGTTAAATGGTTCAATTTGCAAACAATTAATCAATTATTGTAAACACGAGGTACTTTTTGCAAAAAGAAATGACAAATCGAATTTGTCAGAAATGAATTCAACGTTGTAATATGTTCTCCAATTATACCTAGTCAACATTATTGATTAGAATAAATCAAAACAATTGTAATTAATTTAACAAAAATTTGTTGTGTTTTAATATCGAGTAATTTTTGGGACAAACATTTGGCAAACATCTAAAGCTATCTGACTGTTGGCGTTCTATAAACTTGAAAATCATCTGCCGTTTAATATTGTATTCAGAGAAATTCCAGTTTGGTTCTATGCTGGTTGTGTATAATATATCTTTTTAAATGTTAATTGTCACACGGTTTCGTCAATTGACATTTGGTAATCTCATTTCAGTGGAACTCATGGCTGACAATGTCATTTGAACATCACGTGATTCGTTTTGACAAACGAGAAACGTTTAAGTGATTCACACACGCAACTTTACTCGAGCTTGCTTTGATGTAGCTTTGCTCGGTACTCCTTGCGCAGTTGAAAATTAAGACCGGCTTTACAGAAATGAGCGACAATTAGTTCGTAAAATAATCACGTCGGGATGAATTTTATAATGAAATTGAAATTAGCGACAGAAAATTATTTTCATGCTTTTGCAAAATGAATCAAGTTTGAATAAAATTTGCGACACTTGAAAATATAATATATATATAAGTCTAACATTTTTATTCCAAAGATTCGCGGTTGATCAGAATCACAAAATGTGCACATTTCTATTTGACGAATAAAATGTTTATTATTTAAATCGCAGCCAAATTTTAGTCACGTAAAAAATGTTTCACAGTGAAATATGTTTTACGGTCGTGAGTTTAACCAATATCATATGTATTTGTTCGGTGAAATCGTTTTTATTCGACTGCTTCTACAATGGAGTATTTTATCCGGTATAAAAAAAATGTTATTCGTGGTTGTTATACCTACAACGGTATATTTTTTAATCAAGAGCGATGAATTCGACTTATAGACAAGATTTTTATATTTTGCTTTTACATAAAAAAAAAAAAAAAAAAAACATAACGTCCCTATACATATTTTGCATAGTTCAAACAAACATTCACGTTTCAAAAAAATTGCCATTGCAATTGGCACAACATTGAAATAGCAATGAAACTCTTTAAACGACCGATGATTTACTGTAAAATATATTTTCACGCTTGGAAGTGATTGATCAAATGAAATCTGAATGATTAATTGAAGTGCGTGTTTTTTGCGGCGGTTAAATTACTCCGGACAATAACGTTAAATGTACCAGGCCGTTAATTGTACGCGGATCATATATTTATGATATTTGACCTCCGTATCATATTGCGAACTTTGCAAACGAAACTGCATCATCCTCTTATGATGAAAATCACTTATTTAATAGTTCCGAAAGTGCGCAGGTCACAAGTGATTCGGGATTATAGCTGTATGTGAATTATACATACAAAAGTGAATCTCATGCGGCGGGCAGCCATGTTGTTTGATCATTACATTAAATTTTAATAATTAGTAAAAAAAATGAAGAATATGTTTTATCTAAATTTGAACAAATTTGAATGAATTAATCAGTTTTCCAAAGTATAGAAAACTAATTAAAAAAAAAAACAGAAATATATTTTATTACAACATTATACTTAGTTGCAATCAACGTTTAATAAGTAATTAAAATAGGCAGAAAAATTAAACCATAATGACGTAATCGGACAAATGAAGTTCTTATTTGTTCAGTAGGTGCGTGTAAAATATGAAAATCAATTACCAAATTTTATCCAGTTATTATTCATAAATGAATTTTATAAGGAAAATGTTTAAAACAGTGAAAAGAAATTCCGTGAAAAGGAAAAAACCAAACTCGGTTCTGAATTCCAAACATACCTCTACGCAGAACTAAATTATCGGACAGTGTGATGCAAATTTTTTTTCCATCAATCAATTTTCTAATAAAAACGAGAACTACTTGATTGCAAGAACGCGCTAATTGCATCGCAGATAAATTATTTACAAGAACGAATTTTCAATATTCATCGCAAACAAACTTTTCCCTGTAATGATTGTTTCATCGATACGTAACAAATAAAAATATAATGCATATGCGCCAGTTGATTGAGAGTATTAATTTCACATCAAATGCAATTTCTCATTACGCGATGTTAAAAAAGTGTATATAATAATGTTTACAATCAAAGTTGAAAAAATTAAAAAAAATGTATATTATGAATTTTTGATATGTTTCAATTAACTGACTTTAAATAGTCAATATGACAAAAAAATGAAATCATCGTCGATTGGCCGTTGGGTGAAAGCCAGTCGATTATGAAATCAATGAAAAGAGAAAACAAACGGAATAAAAAATCGTAAAAACGTGAGCCGATGCGGATAATTAAATCCAACACTGCAAAAATAAGTATTTTGTTTTAACATACTTTTGTTCAAAAGGTACGGTCAACTGGGTGACGTCAAATGAGTGACAAACTAGTATTAACAAAATACGAAAAATGTATTATATTAAAATAGAATATTGTTTTCCTATGTCTTACAAACAATACTAATGAAGTTTGAACTAAAATTATTGAAAAATTGTCATTGTTTTTTCAGTTTTTATTCAACACGCCACAATTCTTTGATTTTTAAAATTTCGTTTATTTTCTTTCAAAAATGCATATATTTTTATGACTTTAATGATTATTAATTTTAATGAATTATATTATTATATCAGTTATATAAATTTATCAGTTAATATAAATCTGTGTGACAGAATTTTATAAGTTATAATAAATTATCACATAAAAATTGAATAATATAGCCTAGCATGGTTTTTGCGATTAATATTTTATAATTTTTAATACATTATGACATTTGCCATAATTTTCTAAGGAACAATTTTGTATGCATGCTTATTTCCAACGTCATTTTTTTATTTAACAGGGTTTGATCAACTTATTAAAAAACGCAGGCCAATATATTATCATTTACAAAATAAGTTACTATAAAAGACACAAAGTGTCGAGTGTTTCATATTACGACACTAATAAGATACTTATTTTTTCCGTAAAATATAAAATTTTATCACATCGTGGATATATAAAGTTCAATTATTATAGCCGCTGACATTCCCTGCGCAATTTTTCATGCAAAATTTTCAGACGGCAATGTATTTGCGTATGTTGCAAAAGTCACTGCACGATTGACGTGTGTCTTTGCATAAATCAATTGGGTGTGCATTAACGAAACAATCGATTATGAAACTCGGACTCTCGCAATTTAATACATTTGATTTGCTTGGCGGTGAAAAAGAGGTGGAAGAAAATTCGACAGCATTATTGATCGGTTCGTAATTACCTATAGGTAATTAAGCTGTATACAGCTTTCATGGATTTGTGTGTTCGGTAATAAATGTCTCGACTTCTGCGCCACCGCTTATCATCGTAAATTTTAATCGCGTGTATATCAACACGTGGATTAATTAGTTGGATTAAGTTGGCCTGACAAATTTAGCTAAACAAAAAAAAAGAAAAAAAAAATAAAAAAAAAGAACATGAAACGAAAAATAATCCACGTTGGTGAAACATATTTCATTTGTATTTTTGTTATTTTATCTTATTATGTTGTCAATATTTTTTGAACAAAATTGCACAACAATTACGCTACAAAAATGGAAATAATTAAATCCTGAAAGTGGTGTTGTGTTAAAATGGCGATCAATTTTATTGAACATCACTCAATTATTCAACCGATGACTCTCTTCGCTTTTCATTCGCTTTCAATCTTTAATTAAATTCGTCATAATTCATAGGTAAAGTTGTCCGATAAAATGTATTGTCCGATACATCTTATTCCTTGTTGGCGAGTGTTTCTTTGAGAAATATAGAAGACCAATAAAGATCAATAAAAAATGTATTATCGGCATGAAAAATTGGCATGAGACGGTGGTGAATATCTCAAAATTCTAACAACTAATTTGTGACTTGCATGGATCGCTTTCATTGGCAGTCTGAATTTTTTATGATAAAGCTAAGAATTGCGACATGGAAATAAACGATCAGGCAAGATAAGAATAGTTCCAACCCTAATATTGAATTGGAATCTCATTTTTTTTGGAATTGGAATGAATTGGAATTAATTTGTTCTTCGTTAGATTTAAAAGTATTCAAAATTGGAAAAGTCTTTTTTTCGACTTATCTGTTCAATTTAATGTTGATTTTCATGACGAGATTAGAATAGGTAATTAATTTTTCACTTAAATTAAGATCATTGGTTCATATCTTATTTGCGAGACTGAATTGCTTGATTGGCCGTCTAACTGATGGCTCTTTATTTTGGTATACTATTTTGAAGATTTTAAAGATAATCTGTTGATTATAACTCGCGTAATAATCAATTAATTTCAATAAATAGTGAAATGAATTTGTTTTTTTTTTTACAATAATTTAATAATTAGTTTTTTAATAAAAAAGTAATTTTTCATCTTTGGCGAGCAGTAGTGAGAGATGTACTACGGGTGTAGGTTTAGAAATGAATGTTGGTGAAACTTTATTTGGTCTAGTTGGATGGAAAATTCAAAGTGTCATATCAAATCAGCGATGACACGTGTCAGCCGAGTTAGAGAGTATCGAGGCAAAGTCGGAGGCAGGTAGAACGGGAAGAGAAAATAGTTGTCGCGTGATGGAAGGTCCAGAGGATGGAACAGATTACGCGCACATGCCACAATAATAAGCGGAGAACGACCGACCGGCTGGCACCAATTGCGTCTGATTGTCTCTAATGGTTCTGATAGTCGCTGATATTCAGCCACCTACTTGCCGCGGCCACTTATGATGTCCAGTGTTAAGCGCGTGGCTTCTTAACCAATTATTTCATCCCGTACCTACGTTTGGGTATGAAACGCTTACTCGTACGATTTTTATCCAGTGCTAAATTGTTCCGATTTTTAGTACATTTTTTATTCCAAACAAATTTTACAATTGTTATCCCTATTAGCACATAATATCAAAAAATATTATGTTCATAAATAAATAATGTTTGTAGAATTTTTATACATTGTTAAAAACCTAAATTAATATTTTAATTATCATTCATGCGGATATTAAATGTAATATTTTTTAATATTCTTTAATATTTATAATGTCCGTTTAATATTTTGTACTGATAGGGATTTTCCACAATCAAAAACATTTGTATTTGCGTTACTGGATCAGTAAATGGACAGATGAAAAATTGTTATTTTGAACTTTTAATTGATTAATTGTAACTTTTCTTTTACCAATATGAAAATTTTACTTTCTTGAATATTACTAACTTCATCAAAATAATTTTATTTGTTTATTTTATTTGCGAACATTATTGGTGGGGGTGTAAATATGTCGGAATACTTCTGGTGTTAAAAGGATTATACATTTTAGCATCATAAATAAAGTTGATAAATCAATTAATTGTTTTCAAATAATGTGAAACCAGTACGACTGGTATGATAATTAAATGATAATCGAAACAGTATTTAATTTGAAATGCATATGTGATTTCGTACACGTACGGCAGAATATTATAATGTTTCTGCTAAATATCCGTTTTGAATCTTTCATGATAATAATGATAATATACAAAGGCTTTTTTGTTGAATCCTGTAGCAAATGATTTTCGATTGCTATGTAGGTTAATTTCATATAATCTTTCCGCATTCATTTAGCCATAAATAATAATCTATCAAACATAATTGGAACAGAAATTTGCAATGATTTTGCACAAACCTTTTAATGAAAATGTCCAAAGAATTTAACGTGAAAGTATCATTATATCATCATACATATTCTCATGACCGTAGAAAATTTTACTGAGACGTTCATATATCAATCTAAAATTTATTGAGCATTACTTTTAAGATGAAGAATAATGGATATTTTAATTAAAATTTAAATTCATTAGTAAAAGTGTACCGAATTCAGCACATTGGGAAGATTATTGAAAAATACTTAGTGTTGTGAATAAGTAATGTAATAAAATAAGGTGACTGCATAAATATAACGAGCACGAATTTTGTCCTTAAAATACATCATATTTCATTATGCTCCTTACGAAATGAAAATTAAACGGGTTATCAATTTTATAACCTATCTCAGAAAAATAAAATTATGCTATCCGAAATGGCATCAAAAACATATTCGTGGAAAATTGACAAACTTGCTCTGAGCTTTTAGATTCATTAAAATGGGAGTCTAATTGAAAGGATGAGCCAAGATACGTTTCATATTGACATTAAAAGTACACCGTGAAAATCTGCGCCCTAGAAATATTGAGAGAAAAATATCCCTTCCGATTTTAATCAAATGTATTGCAATGCTCCGAAAGACCAAAAAATATATGCACGGCTTATATTTTTTAACATTTGAACATATTTTTTCAAGAATAATTTATAAAAATTTCATATAAAATATATTCCAAATATAATTAGAATAATATGTTTGCCCGTGTGGGATATTTTGAGATTACCATAATTTGAAATGCCATTGTTGAAAAGCACCGTTGCTAATATACTGTTTTAATCATGTACTTGTAGTCATTGATAAAACATTATTTAATAATTCTATATATTTAGAAACTTCATTCAATCATTCCCGCCGAGATGAAATAAAAAAAATCTTTCTATTATTGTTCACAAATTGTTCTGAACATATTTTATGTTTATAATTTTGCAGAAAATTAATTTTTGTTTTCACAAATTATATCATTCCATTCGACCGAGTTCAATAAATTGTCACAACAGAAGTCATATAAATACATATTATCATATTCACCGGTTTAATTCATTTATTTATCAGTCACTAGCCGGTTAGATACTCATTAGATATTCACTGTATCCAGTGTACATTTAATCACAATCAGATGCATTATTTACTCATATTCGAAGCTGTTTCAGTTTTTAAATTGCCTCTAATTAAATGTCATATACATTGGCAATATTTTATTAAATTATCATTTTGGAACAGACAAATAATATTTATTTATACATTTTTTTATGAAAAACAAACATGTATAAATGAACTGATCCAATAAAATTTTTATATCTGAAGTATAAAATTTTGTAAAGTAAAAATCTTGGCAGTAACGAATCGATGTGACATTCACAAAAAAAAAAAAAAGATATTTTGTATACATTTTTAAAGGGTTCATCCCGTTTATTATAAAATTAACAAATAAAACATTAATATAACAATGATTATTAATTCTGTTATCCGGAAAGACTAGCAATCAAATTAAAAAAATGTAATGTAATTGTTAGATAATCAACAAGTGAGATTGTTTACGTGCAAACGATTATTTTATATATAAACAAATAGAAATGAGTCATAGCGAAATTATTAATAGTCACAGTCACCCCGATATCACAATGACCCGTACTGCCCCTACTTTAAGCGGCTGCACATAGCGCATCTCCTCTAATATAATTTGAGGTTGGGAAATATTTCGTCATCGGTTAGGCCCGCAAACATTACGTTAATTAGTTATCAGACCGTGCTACCAGCATCCCAACGCTGGGACACGACAATGGCGTGGCTCGCACATACATACATCACCGATAATAATATTACAGAATACGATTGCGAATCGCGGGTAGTCTGTCGGGCGTACCGCGCGCTCACGCTTGTCTGTTATGCGTCGTATCATGCACAAGTATGTATAATACACATAAATTTTGCTCGATAAACATTACTTAGGGCTTCAGTCAACGAATTTCTCATGCAAATTAAATTCGATATCCGCTTAGCGCATTCAACACTTGATTTATAAATTTTCAACAATTTTTCTAGCAGAAAACTCTGTGATGATCCACTAATGCTCTGTGTAACCTCATTGAATTGGCGTACCAAATTAAAAGCCAATTTGATATTTTGTATAATATCAATGTTAAAAAAATTACACATGCAAAGTTGATGAGCTGCTATGATGCGAGATTTTTTTTGACCGAATATTAAAACTGATATGTCTGGAACGCGAAACAAAAATATTGGGTGGTTATAGATTCGGTCCCACATCATAGTTAACGTTCGTGTCCAAAAATTGTGTGCCAGACACTTAGTTGGTTTAAAAATCATATATTTTTTATACTTTTATTATTTATATCTATTGAGTGAGTACATGATGTCTGATAACCAGCAATTGAAATATGTATGTGAGTTGTATGTATGCAAGTGCCCAAAGAATTTATGATAATTACATTTCTTCTATTTTTTACTTTTAGTTTATAAAATTATAATATTCATAATCAATGTTGTAGAAGTTCTGCTTATGTCGTTAAAATCAAATGAAATGTGAATTATTCAATTGGTCGACTCGATTTGAACGTGCAAGATAAATTCTGTAACTGAGATTAATTAATTATATTTATTAATTCATTAAGTCGAAGTTTTTATTTTTCTGGTTTCAATAAATTGTCAGATCCAACATCTTCATTGAAATAATTTTATTGGAATATTGTATACTAATAAAAGCTATTTCAGAACTTTTTTCTTGATTCTACATTAAAAAGATGTATTTTTACATGAATGTAAGAAAATGATGACCAAGAAAACTGACAAAATTCGTACTTTTGTTTTTGTTATATTGTATAAGAAAAATTTTAAAGGCGTTCTTCTTCTTCTGAAAAATCTATGAAAAATGTTGCAAATTTTGTTACAAAAAACATGGTATATTTTTTTTGTACACATTCTTAATAATTTTCCTTTCAACTTGGGTGTAAATTTTTCCGTTCGAGGTGTACATTCTCTTTGAAATATATATTCAAATATAAATTAAATCGGTTAAACATTTGAAACAAAGTTTTTCGCTGGGCAAATTATGTATAGTGGCTAATCAACGATTAATGAAAGTTTGTGCAAATGAATCTACAAAGTCTAACTAACCTGTGTTTCCGTGACATTCAGCAACTTTGCCATGTCGGCCCTCTCTGAGGAGCTCAGGTACTTCTTCACTTCGAATTGCCTCTCCAGCTCGAAAATTTGCCGCCCCGTAAACGTTGTCCTCGCCTTCTTCTTCTTTCTGTCTGACTCGGCGTCTTCCGGCTCTCCCGGTCGCACTTCACCCATAATCTTTGTTGTCGTGATGCTTTCCTTCGCATTAACGGCGTCCGCCCTTTTCCGTTTTACAGCTGACAATTTGGCACTCTCTGTTGGATAATACAAGTATCTTTTCACATAGACATCAACGACATTTTTATTTCATTAAAACATAAATTCATTTCTCTCTCATCTTCAAGCACATTTTATATTACGACACGTTTCAACTGGTTTCATTTTTCAACACGATTGATGGCAACTTTTAATGGTGTACCATTTTTTTTTCTCCTTTAACATTATAACTAATTTTTGAATTTAAATTTCTTCCTGCTCAGTGTTAAATCTGAACCATGAATTATTCATACCCAATATTATTTTTTTTTCAATTTGAACGGTCCGTTTGAAAATTTAACCAGCACAGCTGAACTAATTTTACGGTCGAAACGTTTCATACTAATTGCGATTAATCTTTCACGTGTTTTAAATTTACATGTCTTTATTCCAGGATATTATTTCTGAATATTAATCCATTTTTTTCGGGACAAATCATTGTTCGAAATCAATTGAAATTAAACTGCAACTTTATAGTTATTACCTTTTTTCCCCCTTACTGTTTCACAATTGAAAGAGAGATAATTCAGTGAATTCTATATACAAGTTAAATACAATTTGTCAACACAAATTGGAATATGGACTTGACACGTTGATGAAAATATAAAAAAAAAAAAAAAATACATTTCAATACGATATCAGGTATAAATTTATCTGCAATAAGTCGTATCGTTTAATGTTATTTAAAGCTTGATCAATGAAACACGGGATGTTCAATTAAACGAATATTTTTGCGCACAATGGACACCGTCAAGCACATTATCATAATTCGCTGGAATATAAATTAACGGTTATTCATTTTGCCAATTAAATATTCTTCAGAGACAATGAAAATAACGGAATGATTTTGAAACGGCGATATCGCACATACGTTGCGAAGTGTACCTATTATATACATATAAATATCCTGCGCGCGATTGATAACATTATCAAACTAAATCAATCCCGATATCATTTGTATTCATTTCTTCTTTCTTCCTTTTTTTATTCTTACGCAACAATGAATTCATAATTATTATTATTATTATCGCCAATATGCGATTATTAATAATCGCATGTTGGCAAACAAATTTTGCACAACACAAATAATTCAAATTTTATCATCTCAATTGGCAATATTGAAATAATTTGTATAAACAGTTAATTTATAAAAAAGCTTTGTTCTATTTTTTATTATAAAAATTTGTTCATTGCAAATTGAAATCCCAAATCGTAATTAGGGGCGTTTTTTTGTGATTCTCGGGGACGTGAAATTAGCATAAAAGTTCGAACTGGGGCTGGCATCATCGAGAAAACATAGAGCTCCGATTTAGCATGCGACGTTTAGTCTTCAGATACGAGCCCACAGGCTCCGGGTTATAATAGAGGTACTTTGCAGGGCATAATTATTCGTGATGGCACAAAACACGATTTATGTATACTGAAATCCGAGTCTGATCGATCTGACCCACAAGTTGCAAAGCGGTACAATATCAGCAATTATATTCAGATGCGCGCAGACAACTTTGAGTGGATAAATCGAGTCTACTCTTTGCGCTCGCAGATTGTGTCATCCGTGTGGGGTTTGAAACCGAGGGAACGAGAGAGACAGAGAGGACAGAGAGGGTTTCTTAAATTGTGCCAATTTTAATGGTCGCATCGTCGAGTCGAGTGAATTACACCGTAGGCCGAATCAAATAACCCAAATGGAATTAAAACCACGACTTCTCGGAAATCAATATGAGCAATTCTGAACAAAATGTTCGGCATACGCGGATAAAAAAGTGTGCTTTTTATGAAAAAAAATTAAATAAAAAAAAAAGAAGCAGCTTTTGCAAATGTTGGAAATTGTCGAATTGTTCACATATGTGAGATATCATCTCGACTGTAGACGGAATTATAACCGGTATCCCGGGGATCAGAAAATGTAATGCGTTTGAACGTTTTATCGGAGCGAAGCTGAGTTTTGAATCAATAGTTTGATTGCGTATCAGATTTCAAAGAAAATTCCAAGAAGTACGGATGTCGATCGGACGCGACTCCCGTCGAATGATGTGCATGGAACTCGACAAATGTGAAAGCACACGGAATATCCGCGTTTTGGTGAACGCTGGAAGTAAGAATATGAATCTAAAACAGGCGAGGGAGCTGATGCCACGCTGTACGTTGAAGCTAATCAAATCACTGTTCTCGAGCGATAAAAGTTCTTGCTTCTTTGTATCTCGTGTCCGATGCCTGGAAAGTCTTCATTTCTTTCGTCGTTTTGGTCTGCCGAGTTCTTAATTTACTTTTAGTTTGACGTTTGGCGAACGTGTAGCTTTTTGGCGTCTCGAACTTGTGTTGGTGTGTGTTTCTTCGGAAAGTGTCACATTTGTACGGCTCAATAATCTCTGCTAACATACAAGAACGCTTTTTAAACCTATTCGCATTATCAATTTCCGATTTTTGCTATGAAAAAAAAAATTAAAAAAGAAATTTATTCTGAAATAAAACAGCAAAAAATTATGTAATTTCTTTCAGTATCTATCATATCATAATATTATGCCATAAAAGATATTGTGACATTTTTTCAAAGATATTTTTCCAAAACAACTTTGATATTTATTTGCGTTCGACTTTTGTATATCCGTGCAATGAAATATGTTCCAGAATAAAAAAAAATGCATGCGATTTAAGCACCCGAAACTATATACTTGAACAATCCCGAACTCCCCACAATGAATCCGCCATCTATATCAAACTCTCCCATCATTCAATCAATAATCTCCAATTTCTTGCAACTTTTCCTAACCCCGATCGTTCATTCGTCCAAATCCAGCGCTTGCTCCTTATCATCGTATTCCAACCCTTATTCCAAAAATCCCAACTCGACGCAATTCACCCCCTCGACTCGTCATTGGACACCCGGAGTCAAGACTCAGTTTATTTCCCCGACCGAAGTTAAATATCCTATCCGAAAGTGTCTTTTACTCAATTGCGCAAAAGTTCAATCTAATGACGACGTTTTTCAAACATACCATTTCCGCAGATACAAGATAAATGAGAACAAACTAAAAAATGAAAGAAAAAAAATCCTCAACATGTCATAATAATATGACACGACGTTTGAGGGACGCGTTTCAAAAGTTTGAGATACGCGTTCAGAGTAAAAGTTTTGGATGTCCGGTTTATTTCTTTTCCTCGCTTGAAGTAATGTACGGTTTATATATAAATACACACACCTGTATGTTTAATATTTATTGGACAAGTGAATTGGATATAGGGTACGATTTTGCGACCTCTCAAATAAGTCGAGAATTGGTGACAGATTTTGCCAATCGTCCTCGAGAATGAATGTCTCGTTTTGACCTTTATTAGCCTGTAACATCGGCTTTGTTCCGGAGTACTGGTCAAACAGTACGTGGAGCGAACTTAACGATCCCACCCCGGCGCCAGAGCACGGGGATAAGCGACGTATAGTCGGGTGGTTATCGATTACTCGGCATCACCGCTGCAGCAGTTCACGCTAATTAGCGCGAGGGTCACATTAATAGGATCAAATCACAGGGACGTTCACCTTTGTTTCGGCCATGTTGCGTATTTTGTACAACGTTTGCTCTCGCACACCCACTCATACCCATTTCAGACCGAAACATCACTCCGATGCTATTTGTGTAGCTACGACTAGTAACCGTTCTTTGGTCCTGTTTCTTTATCCCCGTAAAACATTGTTCACGTCCACCTTTAAACACAAATTAATTTTCACCAATTTTCCTTTCTTTCTTCAAAATTAATAAAATTAAGTAAATAAATAAAAGCGTTTGAAGAATGAAACAAGTGGAAATTAACAACGCAACATTATATTAAATAAATTCAAAAACGATCGTTGAATAAAGCTTTTTTCTTTGGTATGTATTTTAGAATTTCAATTACGAGGTTTGGAATTTGATTTGAGGAATTTTATAAGCAGCGGGTTTTAACGACGTACACCAGGCTTTAATAATGCTGAAATATCATTTTCTGTTCAAACAACGGTAGACCAACTTCTCTCCCTAAGTACTGCCGGCTTTTCGCGCGTCGTCTCAATTAACACGATTTGCTTTTGCCGAGTAAAGATGAAACTAGGCGAAGAGGATTCGCGAGCGGCGCTTTTTTGTACGAGCGGGAGCGATGACTCTCGTTTCACCTAGTAGCGTAATCATGTTTACCGGCTAATTATGGGCATTGAGTGTTGTCTTTTGGGCACGATTAACGAAAGCTTAATTGCCCCACCACGTGGGACCGCTCGCACCTCGAAAATGAAAAGTTCGTTAGAGGATATGTCACTCGTCCGGGATGTGAATGAAAAAGATTGATGATTCTTTTTTTTTTACTATTTATACCTTTTTTAAGGTCTTTTGACGTTTTCGTCAAATTTTAGATACATAATTTTGACATTTATTTATTAGTTTAAAGATACAAAATTATTCTTGACATTACAGATAAACAAAGAATGCAATTTTGGAATAAATTGAGGTATTAACAATATTTACAAAAAAAAAAAAAAAAATAATAAATAAGTAAATAAACAAGTAATAAAATTGTATCACAAAAGCGCATTGATATTATCTGAGTATTCAAGTAGGTATTCAAAGTACACGAACGATCGTCTGCAATCTTAATAAGAATAGTAACTTATAATCGAGTTCGCTCCACGCCTGTTAGTATTAATTAGTTTCATTATCGGTTGTGCGTTTGGATACACAACAGATGTAATAATTAAATATTCCTCACATAAACTGGTTTAAATAGTTTAACATTTACGTACATGAACCATTAGAGATTATTTTAACAATACAATTTATTTAATTCAAATATTTTTTATTCTTGATTCTAAAAAAAAAATACTAAATAACAAAAGTAAATGACAGGGGTGAAAGTCTATGTTTAATCAGACTCAGGAAATATAGAGTACCTGACTAAAAGTAAAAAATAAAGAAAACCTTTCAATTCAGTAAATGTGATTTCTCATTCGAATTTTAAGAAATGATAAAAAAAATCTACCGAGATGCGCGCACGAATAATTTAGTGCGTGTAATATTATTTATCGTTCGTCATCGAGTTTCATTAGCCGTAGCGTGAGATACAATCGCTTAATAGCGCGACGATATTTTTAGCAATTGAATCTCAAATGCGGAAGCGTAATCTCGCTAAGTAGACGATGAATTATAAGACGTGCAATATATATCGCGAAAGCACACTGCTGATATTAGAAGCACCCATAACGCTCTTGTGTGTCGCGAACAACATTCAACTTATGATTGTAATCGCACATCAAAGTGTTTTAGCTTTTAAATGTACTCCACTTAAGCATTCCCAGGCTTGTAAATGATTATAAACAAATGCTAATTTCCAATATTTTTTTCTCATGAATTAAAAAAAATCTTTTAAAACAAAAATAATTGTTATTCTAATTATAGAAACTCTTAATTGAAGTCACTGGTTATGACAGCGTAATTTGTTTTCGGGTTTTTATTTGTTAATGCAATTTGAATGGTATCGCATGGACGTTAAATAGGAATTATTTTTCAATAAACATTAATTGCAAAACAGACGCAACGACGGCAATTTTTTTAATTACACGTCTAATTGATCGAGCGTCCACAGTTATACACCGGTAAAAGTGAATAGTTTGCCGCAAATCAAATGTTTGTATAATGTGTAAACGAGTGTGCATCGAATGAAGGCATGCTTTGAAATTCAGAGAACGAGCATGTGTCAGAGTGCACAGTGTTTTCTGCATATCCGCGCGCACAATGCTCAATCATAAAAAGCTCCGCAAAAAAAAGAGTTGACGCGCCCCGCGTAACACGCGAAGCGGTTACAGCTAATTGGTAGAAAAATTATGAGCGGATGCGCGGCACTTTTCTCATTCGCGCTTTCATCGCGTTCGTACAATGGCGCATAAAAATTCACCCACATTTTTAACCACATTTCTCTCGCATTTACTCCGGCCTGCTCGTTATTAAAACTAATTTTCAATTATAAACATCGTCACATGGGAGGGAGTCAGAAGCACGAAAAATTAATTCACATAAACGATTTAACCGTGAGGTACAAAACTGATTCGACAAACACTCTCGCGATATTTGTTTGTTTAATTTTTCGAATTGATCGCGCGACCGAGTCCAACTGTGCAAATTTATTATATGAATAGTGTTTGATTTTCGGTGCACGCGAGATCAGTATTTAGGCAAATGCTGGTGATTTCAATTGTAGATAAACGTCCGAGGGGGTACGCATCGAGTTTGCCTTTGGTGCAAAATACGCCATACGATTTTTCGAGCGTAGACTGGATTACCGGCTCTGATTTATCATTATCATTTTTAGAACGCTATGAAGCAGATCTAATGAAAAACTGATGCGATTTTCATAAGCACGTTTGCGCTGTTGTATTTTGTTGGAGTTCATTTAAAATAATACAATGGCTCCATTTTTGTTTTCAATTATGTTTTGTTTGTTGAATGTTTTCAACTGTGGATAGAAAGCAGATACTGAGATATAGAGACATCGAGATAAGGAAAAAAAGACTATAATTAATTTTTTTAGATATTTCATGTAAAACATCGTTTTTAATGTTTTTGTGATTTTAATTACACTCGTTTAAAGAACAGCACCCGAGTTTTTGCGCGATACCTACGCAACAAAGCTCCATTATCAGATATCAGTTGAACCGATAATAATCGAGCTTAATTAATTACAAGTTACCTGCAATATAATTGATTAATATGTCTTCATGTGTGCATTTCAGTTATAATAATAGTCTCCATATCATTAATTCATTTGATTTCGGATTTGCTCATATCATGGAAAATCAATTGGAATTTTCTTTTATCATTTGGAAATGTAAAATCTCAATTGTATGTATGAGGATGTGACACGGATTCATTGTTAAAATAATTGTCAGTAATTGCAGACACTTTTTTTTTCCATTCTTGAGTTTTCAATTCATTTTGAAAAAGCTTATTAAATCTTAAATTGAAGACTCTTATTAATTTAAAACACTTTTTGGTGACATTATTAAGCATTATGAGATGAATTATGGTTCAAAACAATACACCGATCTCGAGTTTTAAAATGATACCGATATAAAAAGTTGGCTGATCAATGCATGTTATTGGTGGTAATGAAATTTGTAAGGGGGCACCATAAGCGACGCAATGATTCGATCGGAACGATAAGAGAGAGGTTGACGAGGCTACGTGAAAGGGCTCTCGAATAGGGCCAGTTCACAAACGAGGATCGGTAATTATCGTGCCCTTTGAAATTAACGAGACAACTTTGCCCGGCTCGGCTTAACCCGACTCAGCTCGACATAATAAGCGCTCGAGTTTACGCGCTGTCTTTTGGCAAGACACGCGAGATACGGCGCAGACGAGAAGCACAGCAACGACGTAATTTGTTCGAGCAAGTAATACGCCACCTTCCCATCCATCCTCTTGGTTATAATTAGCTTCCTTTACGCGACCGAGAGAGAGACGAAGGGACACGTGCAAAGACACTTTCGCGCAGGTTCGAAATCTTCCTCCCCAGATATACATCCGTCTCTTTCTTCGCAATTGATAAATTGCCATGGTGCAGGCGCGTACGTGAGCACACCGACGAAACACCTCACTTACAACCCAGCTAAATCGCTGCAAACAAGCGTTCACTTCCGACTTCATACCAGAGATATAAAACTTGCCTTTTTTTCTTGCTCCCTTTCATAGAGAAGTATTTTTAAATTTGAGTATCGCAACCAGCTAAAATGTGAAAATTCACCTCAGCAACATCAATAACTCTTTTTATTTTATAAGAGCTGAAATGTGTCAATTTTCTTCCCTAGGGTTGGAATTTCATTCTCGTGAAAAGTTACTTAATTCGTTGAAAAAATTTGTGTCAAGATTTCTTGTAAAAATGTTATAATAGAATTTTTTTGTTATGTAATGTTAATTAGATTTTTATGGGGGTGAAAATGGTTACATTTTTTCTGAAGAAATGTAAATTTGGGTAAAGCAGGTTTTTGTTCTTAAAAAAAATATGAAACGATTCAGTAGGTATCATAATGCGATGTTTAACACAATTTAACCGATGATGATCTTGAATGAATAATGTTGCAGATATATCAATTGAAGGCTATTCACAGCTATATTTGAGTACAGACTATAATAATTTTCATATTTGATATGTTACGACTGATGAATTATAGGCGACATTCAAATGATGTGATATGGTTTGAGATAACACAGTGCGGAATTCGCATCAGCTTAATCTCAATTTGATGCTGTTTTAATCAACTAACCATAGCTAATTTGACTCGCATCTAAATTTGTTTCAACTTTATTTATTACAGCTCACTTGAGCAATCACAATCGCTTTCCAAACAAAATTGATTGAAGTTTAGGCAATTATAAGTTTAAATTAATGCAAACGGACTTTTGTAAACAATGAAGAATGTTCCAGTTAAGTGTTAAATTTTTATTGAACTTGATTTTTTTCAAAAGGGTTTTTTTTTCGTCAATTTTTTCTGCGTTTCATTTGTATGATAGTGTTCGAAAATCTAGAATGGGAAGGAATTATGAAATTTAGTTGTAAAAATGTATTTGTTTTATTAGTTAATATAAAATTATGATATGAGAGATTGAAAACATTTATTGCAATTGTTTGTACAAGTATTTTACGAAGCGAATAATCGATACTCAGCGTAGTATGAATTAATTTCAAAATCACGAGCAAACTTTAAGGACAGTTTAACGTTTATCCAAATTACAAAACTGGGTCGACCGCATAGTAAAATACACACGCTTCTGAAATTGTCGGGCGTAAGGTTAAAACAAACTCTTGGAACGTGTCACATTAACGCTATTCTATTGCAATTATGAATACAAAAATGGCCGTTCGAAAACACATTTGAAAAAATAATAATAAAATATTGTGGACGATCGAAAAAAGAAAAAAAAAAAAAAAAAGAATGATGTGAAATTAATGTTTCTTCCTGCTGTTAAAATGTTAATCTGGATTTATGAGTTGCGAGGAATTCATCGATGGATGATCGATTATCAGCAATTGAACTTTCTAATTAAAAATTACGAGCAACAATTGACGTACGGCAATGACGAGTAATTGTAAATTGACATTATCGTAACTGAAATGAAACGCTATAAATATGACAAGAATGTTGAATTCGATAAATCAATGCCCAACAAAATGTACATGTTTAATTAAAATCGGACCAACGGAAATCGAAATATTGAAATATAAAGAGTTAATTAATCAACTCAGTTATAGATTGTTTTTTTGGTTTCATTTCGTACCGATATTTTTACACTGTATGAAATGATAAATGAAAAGGAAATAAATTTATATACTTTTGAATCGTTTTCTGAATGATTAACTTGTCTTGCGTTGTCTAACTAACTATGTCTTGGATTTTCTTTCGTATAAGGGCTTTAGAAAAATTAACGGGTTCCTAAAAAGTTAAATTAGGTGCATGTCAACAAATCAACAAATTGGAATAAGAAAATACTTATTAATAGAAAAATTCAAATCGAAACCATTATAAAAGTCTTTTGAAAAAATTAAACACTGAATCATACAAAATTTTTAACCAAAATTTGTCAATAACTAGAACTCAGTACTATAGAACATTACAGTAAATTTAATAATGAATGAATGAAATTACATTGAATAAAACGAATTATTATATGTTGAAATGAAAAATTACATGTAACTATACATTTCTAACGAAGTTGAAAATTAACATTTTACATAAAAAATGTGAAACTTTTTTAACAAATAAAATGTGTAAAAACATGATTCCTATTATTACACTGGGATGACAAATTGTGATTTGCGACGATCGTCTGGTAATGAGTTAACCTGACTTATAGAAAAAGTGCGCTCCAATTAGAGCTCCATTTTTTTCGCTCTCAAGGTTTCGTCTTATTAGTCCATCAGGGTGGATTAATTATCGCACGTATTCTTATCTCGCGATGCTAAATATAATGTGTGTCGAGAAAAACGCGATGATAAACGAATAATTTGCTCCTCGCGTTGATTCATTTATGTTTTACTCCTCTTCAGCGCCTGTATGATTGTCAGAACTTAGAGCATCAGATAAATTTGTAATAAGGATCAATAATTCAGCTGTGTCGCTGTGCTCCGATATTGCCCCCGCGCTCGACAACCAAACATTTATTATCCACCGAATAAATTTCCTCGGACGTTTTTCTTAATTTCAATTACTCGTGCTTGATTAATCGTATCAGGAATATGAAATATCGCGGGCGTCTTTTGTGTATAATTATATTAACGCAAGCGTGATTGATTTACATCAGCACACAACTCGCGTGTTTCTATTGTCATTTCCGATGGGGTACGCCAACTTTTTTTTGCATCCGTGGCAATCATAAAAGAAGTGACATTTATTAATAATAATTATAAAAGGCAATTAAATGTCAACAATTGTTTGCTCTTCATTATATTTGCGAAATTGATATTTTAATATAACGTTCGCGAGAGGCAAATGGGCACGGTGGTTTTGCAACATATTATCTGGCTGGAATTTCGATGTAAAATGTGCATGAAAAAGCGCATCTGTTTATTCAGCGGCAATGCACTCCAAAGAATATTCTACGCCCCGATTGTGTTTGAGCGTTGTAATTAGTTTAAATGCGTTTAAAATGTTGTACAGAATTATAAAACAGTTTTTCGCTCGATTTAAGGCCATTTCTGTTCCAACAAGATACGTTGATTCTTTTTTTTTTTAAATTCTTCTAATGAGGGACAATTTGGAGTAACATATAAACATTTTAACATATTTTGAAAAATAAATTTGATTATCCTCATGCAGCAGCAAATTTACTTTTACAGTTTTTTTTATCTATTATCGGTTTTGATTTTATTTTAATTGAAAAACTTTTTTTTCATTTATATGGTATCATAGATTCCCTTTGATGTATTGAGCTACTTGTTTATTTAACGTTTTTCATCGCTACTCATCACTCCATTTGTGCGTACATTTTTTACCTCGAATCTTTGATTTCGAACATCATACGAGCAATAAATTTTTATGTTTCGACATGGGCGCAATTTTTGTTACCGATCAAATTAAGATTGATTGCATATATGACAACGAAAATAACATTGTTTTGTCTTCATTTTATCTTTGCATTTATTTCTTCATGTATTGCTTTTTTTTTCTACCTACACAAAGTAAAAGGTTTATTATAATTCACAGTTGATTACACGAATTTTTTTGCAATAAAAAATAATGCCAATAGAAAAGAGTTTCTTCACTGTCTGAAAGAGAAAATAAAAAAAAATAAAGAGTGCGATTCAACTGAGAGAAAAGAAAATCAGCCGAAAAAATGAAAAAAAAAAAGTTCTGTTAAAGTTTATTTTTTCCAAAAGGGCTTTTTTCATTTCATAAAAGAACATTTTTATCAAAAGTGTTTGCAAAGCTGTAGAATTTTTTTCCGAAAATGTATCTCTATTGCACCTGATATCTGAATTTTTGGTATCCTCGCAATATTTGCCTTCAATATGTTTCAAAAACAGGCACGCAGGGAAATTACGTTTAATCAATTAAAAAAATATTGTTTCCGAGTTAAAATGATCAACGGATCTGCAGCTTTCCAATAAAGAGAAATGAATCATGAAACCGGTAATCCGACATTGATAATCAAAAGAAATGCGTATGAAAAATTTTGAAATTTGTTTTTAAAAGCAGAAATAAAAATGGGTAGAGAGCGGAAAAAAAAATTGTTATTTGTCTTTGCAGACCGGCCTCTGTCTTTCAATCATTTGGATTCTGATGAACGAGCTCGTGTGTGCTTTTAATAGAGAAAATTGGAATATCAAAAGGAGCAAAAACAAATGACGATGATCCGTTCGGCGCGGGGGGTAATTCTGTGCGCTCCATTACACGGGAAAGCGATCACAGAAGGTGCCTCGAAGTGCTCTCCATCGGCGCGGATGCATGCTTCCGCATGACTTGGAAGAGCTAATATTTTCGTTCCAAAGAGCGCATTTATTCGCGCGTCACTCTTGTCCGATAATGCGTCTTCCTATACATGTGTGTCTGTTGAGTGATGTACGTATACGGCTGTTCATTCGATTTATAAAAAAAAAGCTGTTATTTATATAAGTAATTATTGATAACGACGTCGCTTAACTTCCCTGCATTAGTCGACAGTTCGAGAACCGACGAAGGAAAAACACGTCAGTGCCGATATATGTGGACCGATCAATTTTCAATTGACCTTTTTTGTTAATTTTTTGTCAACACTTTTTAAACCCATTTCTAGCCATTTATGCGTTCACGCATCATTTTCAAAAATGTTTTATTTTATGACAATAAAACACAGTTTCATAAACTGTTTAAGTGTACCAACGGGTAAATCCCAAGTTCATAATTTACATTAAAAAATCAATTTTTATAAACAATTGTAATTGTTATTGCAAAAAAAAAAACAAACAATTTTTATTGCTAAATTTTCTTTATATTATTATTATATTATATTTAATTTATATTTAAATAAATTACAATTTCATCTATTCAGGAAATAGTCCGGTATGGTTCGGAGCGAGGTTGCACTTGTTCTGATACGAATTTTTGTATCAATCTTCTTGATGACATTGTAAACATTCGCAAAATCAATTGAAAAAGATATCTCTGTTCACATGCAATATAATCAAAAACTGCCTCCACAATTCTAAAAGTCAATTTTCATCTGCTTCAAAATGTTTATAAATAATTGCTTTTTGTTTCGATATGTCATATCACAATTTGTTATTTCATGTAAAAATGTTAGACGACAAATTCCCTTGCTTCAACGGCACCATTCTCGGAACACGATTGCATATTGCTATTTTAATTTATCTTTTATTATTTTTATTTTTACGTTGCCATTTTACGCAGCCATTAAAAGTAAAAATATAAAAATATAAAAAGATAAAAAAAAATATCGAAACCCAGTGGAAGCATTTGCAGGATCAGAGAGGGATGGGGGTAAAAAGCGGTATCGCGGAACAAAGCAGCGTCGATCAAATTCATCGAAACAGTCCGCAATTTCATTCGGACAAACGAAGAGAAGCAACGCATGAATTATTAACCGGCGTTTTTCGCGGGTCGCGGAACAAAGCGGCATGACGTGACAAAGACAAAAACGTCGATTGACGCAAATATACAGGCGCGCACGTCAGGCAGTGATCGGCTTGTGCCGGACTTAAATCGGCGGCAAAAGAGTGGTGCGCCGCGGGGCTTCGCGATGAATTTGACGAAGACTTATGCGCTTTGTCGCAGCGCGCGTCCACGCGACCCTTTTAACGTTTGCTCTCTGGGTTGTACAAAGAAAATTTTCCATGCGAGCGCAAGTTAAAGCAATAACTAATTTGCTCGCTGTCGACGGAACATGTTGTGACATCAAAAGAACGCATCCTCGCGACATTTCAATTATGATTCCCGAGGCCCCTGCGTCGGGACCGGCTATAATTCCTTCAAACTCATCAAATGACAGCTCAGAGCTCAAAGCGATGTAACGCCGATATACATTATTATCATGCAGAACATCGCGGTTGCAACACACGAAACGTCAAAGGGCTGCGCGATCGGACAAAAATCTTTGCAATTCGACGGATTGAACAGGCTCGCCGTCTTTTATGCTTCAAACTAAACTCAAAACCGGTGGTTGAAAATATCGCGGTAAAAAAAAAAAAAAAAACAGGTTGACTCTCGAGCGAGGGATTTCAGTTCCGTTGAGATTTTCACGGGAAATGATTGAGTACAATTAATCACGTTTTAACTAATTGTTTATGTTTATGCAGATCAATAATTATCTGAACCTTCTTATGCGAAATAAGGCATATGTGCCTGCTCATATGCAACCATATATGCTTGCATTTATGTAGCAAACGTGTCTTCCGACCTGAGTTTATTTCGAAAAGTTGTTTTAATTTTAATGTTTTAATTTGTTACAACCTTTGAAACATTATTAGTTATTTCTATTTTTAAAATAGCTTTGTAAAATCGTTTTGGTATTACTTTCTTGCAGCGTCTTAACTTAAATATAGCATTGAATAAAAAATTGTGCTTTTACAAAGTATCAAAGTTATTTGAGTGCCGCATTTATATAAACTGCTTTCATTTGTATTCGTTAAACTTTTTAATAATTGAAAAATGTAGAGAAATTTAACAAAAAATAAAAATGGTAACTGAAAATAGTGCGCCATGACTTGTATATGCAGTTGAAATTGTAATTAAGTTATACTCTATAAAATGAAGTGCTCGGGAAAAGGCAAAGTATAAAATTTCAATTTGATAGCACGCGCATTTGCCGTGACATTTTGCACTGGTGACATAAATCTACAGCAAATTTCGAAACACCGTTCGAGTTCCATTAACAGGATTCATGATCAAACAATTAAGTATCAAAAAGTGTAACTCCTTTCTCTCTCTGCTCATTACTGCTAAAAATTCAAAACGAGCACGCGCGATAATTCATTTCGCGGAGGCCTTGTTAAATGAGGTGCTTCGGGGAATTCGATAATTCAAGTGAAAATAGATTCGTGTGTCATGTCGCGAAGCAAGCGAATCAACCGATGATTTAGCGGGCTTGCGTTCGCAATAAAAGGCTCATTGTTTAAGCGGCAAAATTTGTTGGCAGCTCAGCTCCCTCTGAATCGAAACATTATTAGTTTACGGATTTTAAAAATAACCCCCCCGTCCTCTCCACCCGCTCAGTTTCATCCTCGGATGAATCGTCGAAATTCAAAAGCGGGCTGGATTCGCAGACTTAAGATATTCTTAAGTTGACGCCGAGCCAACAATCTGACATCTCTTGTATACATCAGATTCAAATTTAAGACGGCTACAAATTGACCAGAACTAGGACCTCACGCTGTCCAATTAAACGAAAAACCGCCCTGTCGTTTCGTATCAGAGCAAACTTTGTACAATACAATTCCCCTGCAAATGAAATTGGAACAATCTCCGCTCTCTCGTACCAATTTAAACGCCACTTCAACGTTCCCTATTATCTCGAAATTATCAGCGGTCATTAACCATTGATTGTTTGTGATTCTCGCGAGAACCAGTGCGAGCAAAAATGATTTAATTTCTTTCATTCTTTTTATTCTCGCAATTCCGTCTCGAGCGGATAATCGTAACACTCAAACCCTAATGGAACCAATGAGGTTTCAAATTGTGTAACAGTTTTAACAGTCTCAACCATAATGTTTTGATAATTATATCCTTCATTTATTTTTATCATAAAAATACGTGACTTAAATTGAAACTATTTGAAAATATTTATTTTTCGTCACTTTTTAATTGACATTTTCATAAACACTGATACATTAAACGTTCATTTTTACAACGATGACATATAATAAATTTGTTTATTTACATTTGAAAATTTCGATATCGTAATGGGTATGACATTCTTTTATAATTTAATATTACAATTTTGAATTAATTTTTCTCTCAGTGTAAACATTTTACAATAATTTAATATCATGTTGTCAGCAATTTCTGGAAATGTTAAAACGTTATTCTTCGTATTCATCAACACTGCAGAATGATTCAAACGGTTTTTCGTTTGAAATTTTTTTTTTTTAACGTTTTGCAATTCAAAATCAGTCAACTCTCGAAAACGTTTTAAAAGTGAGGACAAACCATTATGAAATAAAACATTTCTTTTTCACACTGGGAAAAAAAACTGATCAATCATCGCCGTTGGTATATCAATTCCCAATGAATGTGTCAAATTGATACGCAGTGTAAGTGGTGTAATAAAATATTTCCGAACCATTGAACACCCTTTTACCTCTAACGTTAATCAAAAACGAATAAATAAACAAAAACATTTTTTTCAAGTCCCTGTTGAAATAGCGCGCCACAATTCGCTCTTACAAGGGATGCATGAATAAATCATCGTATAATTTTAATCACTACACCGAGATAGCTAATTACTTCGTTAAACCGCTTCTAAACTATTTCGCAGTTAGTAAAAGATGTGCGAAAAGCCCCGCTTAATATTGTTGGAGCGAAGTTCACAAAGCACTTGTGTTAGGAAAATGGTTACGGGTTGAAAGGCGAGGAATGTTTTCTGTGTGTTAGAACAATCTTTGGTGCAAAAACTTGGGAGAAAACGGCTTAATTCAATGGAAGCTATGGTCGGGCGCGCTAGTGGCCGAGCGATATAGTTCGGACATGCCGTTTGCGTTACCTAGATATCGCATACCTAGAGACTCGACATTCTCGGGCACCTCCCCCGGCCCCGCTCATCTGCAGCAGCACGCTCGGCTTCCAAGCTGCCTGCGGTGGTGTGTTTAGGGGTGTTAATTGGGTGGTGTATCGGCTCTCATCTCACGGAGTGTCGCAGTGTATGTAACAGGGATGACGGTAGGGCTCACTTAGTATTCGATGAGCCGGCGAAACCGATCAATACGTAGTTCTGGCTCGAATGTTTCGAATGGATGCCATAATACCTAAACCCCACTGGGGACGCAAAATTAATCATCTCTCTCTCGCGCTCCGTCTCTCTCTCTCTCTCTCTTTCTCTTTCCTCCCCGTCCGTCGCCACGCCGCGCGCAATCCGCTTCCGCTATATTTGATCTTTCTGATCTGTTCTTTGAATGGGCGCGTGCACCGCAGAATTAGGTTGTTTGCACTTAGAATAACGCGCGCCCGGCTAATGTTCACTTTGCGACACACACAACTCCCGTGAACACGCCTTTTGGCTGTTTGTCAATCCGTAAAACAACTTGGATAAGTGCGCGCACATATTATATCCAGCGCAAAAGTAATGAGCTGGCCGCGCCGCGACGGACGTTTAATTTGCGAATAAGACAGCTGGTGTATCGGTTTCGGGAACTGTTTATGCCAATTGCACCAGGCTTTTTTGTATCAATTCTTATTCGCTGAATGGGTTCAAAAATAATCACATTGCTTGAAATAATATGACAAATGCCAGAATTAGTTGCCATTGAATTTTAAAAATTTAATTAAGATTTAAATTGAAATAATAAAAATTTAAAAACAAATAATGGAAAATAATAGAATTAAAAAAAAAAAAGAAATGTTCTCTATGCTAAAATGAAATGAGGAAACATTTTGACTGCAAAATGGTTGGAATAGTATTTTTAATTTTGAGTGAGATTTTAATTTTATTTTTCGAGCGAATTGTCACTGAAAATAATTAAAAATTTACTGAAAAATAAACGGATGGTGATATTTATGTGGCTTTGAGGAAAAACCAGTTAACATTAAAAAATGAAACTTTCATTATTTTTCTAATCAAAATTAGAGTTCTGAATAATGTTGAAACTCGAGAATTATAGTTTTTTAATTCCCATGGCAACACTTTTTGAGTTCGTGTCATAAAATTAGATTTACGACGTAAAAAAAACGACGTAAAATATGTTTTTAACTTAAATGTACAAAAAAGGACTTAACTGGTTTTTCCCTACAGTCACAGATTTACACTTATGCAAATTTAGGAAGTAGGGGAAAAAATTGTAGGCCATACGAAGCATATATAACACACGTATGTCATAAAAATGTCGTCAGAATTGCAAGGATCGCTCGTTTTATCTCCAGTTTTACATATAAAAGCACGGATTTCGATAATTTAGCTTGATATTTAAACTAAATCCAGCGACGATGAATTACCTCAAATTAAAAAGAAATCAGTTCGGAATATCAATTTCGGACCAACTTTTCATTGGTTCATATTTATTTTATTGAATATTTTACTATTAAATTTTTTTGTTCCATTCTCGTCAGTTTGTTAATTACCTAACACTTATATAATTTTACATCTATTTATATAGTCTTGTATACGTTCTGTTCTATTTGAATCAACTTTGCGAAAATGTTATGTTTTGAAATGTTATCTAATGAAAATGGAAAGCGAGTGGTCCTATTTCGCTCGACTGATAATAAAAAGCTCTTTGAAGTAGCCTTGAAAAGGATCAGATGAAACATGTAACTTCCATTATTTAATAATGCGAAAAGTTTGAATTCAAAATCAATCTAATTGGTAGGTCGGCTGGGAAGAAAAGCTGAACTGATGATGAAATCGTCCGAAATCTTTCATGTAATGAGGCATGAAAAGGCATATTACAACATAATCGAAACCCATAATATTTTCGTGCAAATATTTGCACGGCTACGCACATATTGAATTCCACTGTGATCATGAATTCGGAACATTAATTTGAGGCATTTCTCGCTCTAATTTGAAAACGTGCCGGGCGCGCGCGGTGATTCAAAATTTATCATCTCGCCATTACTTTCAAATCGGACGAAAACAAAATGCGATCAGTCAAGCACAAAGTGCAATTTATGCATTCCGATTCCGTAATACGCGTTAATTTGCGATACAACGAATAGTAATAGAAAAAAACAAAAAACTCGCTCAGGAAATCGATCCTGAATTTCGATTTCGTTTCACACGCGCTTTCAACGCCACGTCAATCGTTTTAATCGGATCGCTGTTTGAGCGGATCGGTTGCTCAAATTAGATTAAAACTGGCGGTTGCAGCTTGTATTTTTTTTTCAACCGTCGGCATACTCCGCCGTGCAAAACTAACTGTTGTGAATTCGTACAACTATTTCCACATGAATCGATACCTATCAAATTTGCTGATAACGTTTCAATAATAAAAAAAAAAAAGAGAGAAAAGCATTTTTTATTGCCGACATGTTGAATACACAAATGCAAACGGAATTCATTTTGTTAATATGATACACAAATGGGAAAAACGATAAAACATTCTCGGGCACAACAATGAATATTAAAAGATATACAGAAGGCGAATTAAATGTTCAAGTGCGTGGCAAGTGAAGAGCTGGAAATGCTTTTAAAAAATAACAACAACCGTGTGTTATTTCGATAATAAGTACTGACGCCGTGGCGCAGCGGCTAGTAATACTGAATCATTCGTTCGGTGAGGAAAATTAATTGACTTGTCAACAGTGAAATTGATACCTCATCCTTTCTCTTTGATTTTATGAGCTGAAAGTAAAATAGGTAATCATAGAAATTCGTGTCGGCAAAATGCACAAACATTATTATTATTCGTATCATTGGTTATCCGTAAGTATTGGGTGTATTTTATCTTTATTCTATATAGTTTATACGTAAACTACAAAGGTATATTTGTTTCATATAAAATCTATATCAAACAATTAATACAATTTTTGAAATCGATTTGACTAAGTTGACTATGAAAAATGAATTAACTCATTCAATATCTCAACCGTCACGGAAAAAAATATATTTTGAAAATATAAAAAAAAATTTTGAAAATATAAAAAAAATGAATTTTCTATATAAAATATATTTCGGTAATAATGACTATATATTATATATGTATTTTTTTGGACGAAACTAATCGCACCGCAGAGTACATGAGAGTGCGTGAGAGTGCACGAAACTGTATGAGAATATTACATAAAAAAGCATGTCAGTTGCGTAACAAACAGCACTTGTTTTTTTTTGTTATTTTTGTTATTTTTTATGACATTGGATAATAAACTACTTTTATAAACGACATATATTTATTTGAACATAACCAAAAATGTAATATTTTTTTATGATTCGAGTGTATTCTCATACATTCTCGTGCACTCTTTCGTGCACTCTCGTAAATTCTCATGCACTCTTGTCCACTCTTGTGCACTCTGCGGTGCAAATAGACACTCCCATTATTTATAAATTTCATTATATAAATTTATAATATATAAAATAAAAATTTATTAAAAGCGGAAATAGTGACTATAAATTAAAATATTTTTTAGCGAATATACACTGAGAGAAATAAAATACTACTTTTCCAAAAAAATGTTCTAAAAATTTCACATCATCTGCTGTGTAACTTTTTAATATGATGAATTTTTATTTTTTCACATCACTGTTTTCAAAACTTCGTATCAAAAATGATAAAAGCTAATATAAATGAAATTAATTTTTCCCATCACTGTTATGGAAACAAAAATTATTGTATAAGATAATTTACAGTATCTAAAGTCATTTTTATAATTTAGTTGAACGATTGAAACAAATTTTCTATATTTATACTAACACCACATCATAATTATTTATTATTAATAGACACGCTCGGACATGGAATCTACTTTCGCAATTTATTAAGAAGTCGTGTATATATACTAGGAGCAATTGCGAGCCGTTCGTCTACAGCTATCGAAACTATCACTAACGCAGGGGATCGCGTACATATATTATACTCATCCTTTTGTAATCCTTATACATTGAGATCACTAATAAAAACCTACTTGTGAGAAACTTCTGTTCAACTACGTGTATGCGTAGCTGAACGCGTGAAAAACAAGTCACATCATCGATAATAATTTTCCTAAAAGTTATGTCAATATTATGAAGCATCCGAATTGGTGACACAATATGAAAATTTCACAACATCAGTTCCAGATTTTTGAACAGTTTACAATAAAAAATGATTCTTGATATGACTTTCTTCAAATAATGGAATGACTTTGTACTATTGTTGTATTATGCATTCTGTTTAATAACAGTGATGTGAATTTTTAGTAATAAATTTCTCTCAGTGTATTTTCTATTGTGAGGGAATGCGATGTGAATAAGATGAATAATACATTTTTATATCAGAATCAAGATCATTTCGTTTTCATCAATAATGTTTATGCATTCTCGTATTATTGATTAATATTTACCAATTATCTTCAACGAAAAATTAATTTGATCATTGACAAATTTGGAAACAATTAACCAAAATAATGGAGTCAATTGTTTTTAAATATTCGAATTATTATGTGAAAATGTTTTTAGAAATCTTAATTGAATGACTCCCTTTTTGTTGTATCTATGTTGTATTTATTTCGTTTAAAAATTGACACTGATTTTGTTATACGAATATTTTTCATTCAATGTCATTCTTTACATTCAAAACTTTTTGAGTACTTATTATCCAATTTCAGTAATCCGGCGCGGCTATTTCAAATCAAGTTGTATTACTCTCCATTCATCGTCTGCTACATAAAAGCACGCGGTGTTTCGGCACCTATACACTTTGTCGTCGTGACTTTTTTTTCGCGCGCCGTTCAATTCAATCTCGCGTCAGGCAAAAATTTGTGCACCACTTTTAATATTCGAGCATAAAAGTACGACGAGCCAAATGATATAAATACTTGGATTATCCGCTGAAAGAGCGTAAAAATACATTAGAATTGGATTCGCCCGATAGTGGATTCGAATATGAATCTTGTTCTCTCGCATCGTTTGCGAAAATGTCGAGCTGCGGCTTTGTCGATTGCGGCCGCGCATTTTTATTCGATGTTTACGGTGCTTGTACGCAAAGTTCAGCCTTGTCGGATCGTTTGGGGGCACACACGTAAAACAAACGTTTTACGCGTGCTCTGGAGTAGGGAGGAATAAAAATTTACTGTTTCGAGATCCCATCGTAAAATGAAAGTGTTTTTAGATGAAATTATTGCATGGACAGATGAAAGTATGGTTGCTCTCTCTCACATTTTTGTTTCAGAGTCCAATTTTCTTTCAGAATAATTACTTTTGTGTTTATAAACATGTACTTAGTTAATTTTTGTTATGAATTTAATTTTTTTAATCTTTGGAAGTGCTTTATTTTATTGCGTTTTAATAATGATTTATACTATTGAATCGAAGAAAAATTGATTATTGTTTAATTAAAATGTCTATTCTGGAGGAACGATAAATCTGCTTTCAAAATTACACAGGTGAAATCAAACAACGATTTGGTATACGAAATCAGCGACGATGCGAGAATCGGAGGTAAATCGAATCGCGCAGCATTCCATTATCGTAATGAATGTGATTACGCTGCGTTATATAAGAGAGAACAAACCGTGGTGGCGCGCAAACGTGACTTTTCCGAGTACGCCATTTAATGGACTATTTAACGCGAGTCAATCGACTACACGCTGCCGTCAACTCGTAACGATCTGGTAACGGTTGACAAAGCTTGGCACGTGATAAGATCGCTTTCAGTGTCCGAACGAAAGTGGCGGATGAAAAACTGGCAAACAAATTAAAACACGCTGCTCGTCTAATTTTGATTATTGCGATGACATTTTTTGTCGAGTGGTCGCCGCGTTTATCGGAATTTTCGATCGGTCATGCCATATAAATAACTAATGAAGTTTCATGACCGAATCTAAATGCCACTAATTGGAAAATTGAACCCCGAAACCTCCGATCGGAATTGGCTCGAATAAAAAAAAATTGAAATTATGTCGTAGCAGAAAATAGTTTGATAATTTGAACGACACAATTTTTAAATCTATTTATTTGAAAATTTATTCTTGCTTATTGGAGATACAAATTGAACCTTAATTTTTGGATATTTCGAACGAAACTGCCATGTTATTTGTTTTTTTTATTGCATAAAAGTAGATCATTCAAATTTATCTTGCTCATTTTAAGTTCACCGCTTTTCCTCTCTAATACACTTTAACACCGCAGTGGAGTAACAGACGCAAATGTCGTCCGACGACTTATCTGTCTATTACGACTGCACTCCATCCATTACGCTCGCGTCGTTTCTATCGTGTTTATACTTACAACCGCTGTGTTTGACAATGAAGCCCGTCATCGCTGGATCTTCGAAATTTTCCGTCGCTAAATAATTTTTCCCAATTCGTGCAGCGCGTATAATATTTCACGTTCGCTTAACGGACGTTTTAGCAAACTTTGTAACAATGTGTAAATGCCCCCAGATTGAAAACGAAATGTGAATTATACAATTCCATTCTTTGCATTGCGTTTTGGCATTTGTTTGTACATTTTATTTGTATTTAATTCTTTTTTATGTTTTTTTTATCTCTTAAATTTTATTTCGCGAGTATGAATTTTTCATACGCTGTAAAATGTAATTTTTTTAGTTGATGTTCGCCAGTACAAAAAAAAAGAAATTTTTCATTCAATTAGCGGTACATATGTTATTTCAATAAAAAATAAAAAATCCTTTGATGGAAATGATTAGTCGAGATTTTCAATCGCAATGTATTTGGTTTTTTATTTAAAAATGCACTGCATCGAGCTATGGAGATATGTATTCATTTTTGAACAAACAAAAGAACCGAGAATATTGTACAGCGAAGCTCTCATACAGTTTTATCACATATTTACTAAATTGGAGGTCTTTGAATTATGAACGAAACACACATTTTTCAGTTTATGCAATGTCTGGTTTGATATAAACAGAGTTGACTTATAATTCTCAAATATAATAATTTTAATTCATATATTAAATTTAAAAAAATGAATTTCCTGTCAAAAACCTTCCGAAAAAATTTCAACTGAGACAAATCTTTTTTGGAAGCCATCAGGCAAGTTCCGTGAAAAGTTAAAACTGAATTATGATATTACACAGAGCATAATATTAATATTAATCGAGTTAAAACGTTATACCAAGCTATTTAATAAAGCTCAAACCGTGACGCGAAAACGATAACTTTGCAGCAGTTAAGCCGAGAGAAAATCGATTTAAGATAAATTGCGCATGAAATCTTTTAACGGTGATTCGAATACAACAACGACTCTGATGTTATTGGATTAATTTTAAAAGGGGCTAAGTTATTAAGAGAGCTTGAGTGCAATTCGGCGAGGACGTTCGGACTCATTAATTACAACTCGGTATACAAAAACACAAGAATTAACTTGCTTTCAATCTAATGAAATCAATCCCCAACAAAAATATTTCACACGACGTACACTACTCCATTCTCGTATAATTATTTTGTATTATTATGAATCAATTGGTTTGTACACTTAAATACAATTTGACCAGCAATAAGAAACCTCCATGATCCGATCACACAACTCGGCAACCTTATTTACTTAATGAAACCTTATTCAAATTACTCTTTCACTACTTATACGCGGCGATAAATTTCATTTCCTCATTTTTAAATACACGCCATCTAATTATAATTAAAAACAAAAAAATTCACTAAAGATATCTTGAAATTTCTGAAATTTCATCGGATGAAATTCATCTTCTATATTTTGCACGTACCCTTAAAATTGTCAACAAAATACACAAACAAGTCTTTATACCAAGATTGTTAAACGTTTTGAATATTCCCGTAACGATTTTTTCACGCAACCCAAATTTTTGGAGAAGTTTTGTTGACTTGAGAACAAATCTGCACATGCAGAAGAAAAGCCAAACTATTTCAATGCATCAGTGCAAACAATTTTGCAACAAACAAATGCCGAAGCAAACAAACAACTTTCGGTTCAGAAATTGCAGTTTTGTCATTCTGAAGTTAATTCAGTGCCAAAAAAAAGAAATGACAACTCGTATGGCAATCTCGTCATACATCCGGGACGAGAACATAAAAAACCGTTTAACTTTCGATGGAAATAATCCCGCCGGCGAGAAGGAGAGAGAGAGTGGGCGGTGGGGGTAGTCGTTTAGAGTTAATTTGCTTTCAAGTGAAAGAGTTAAGATGAGTGGTAAGCAAAAAGCGTAACAGGGCCAATCAGTTGGGCAGATAGAGCTAGAATGTAGCGGGCATATTGATGCGGAGGCGCCGTCGTGTTATGGAAGCTGCCGGTTCGGCGTCGTGTCTGTGCTCTTAAACTGTCTCATGGACGAGGAGATATCCCATTGCGTTAAACGTTCGGTGTGTACGTCGCCATCGCTACTTAACTGGGGCTTCTGCAGTACATTATATCCGTAGCTGGCGCGGGCATGCGAGCTGCACGCACACACAAGCGCCATCAAAGCGTAAGCTTTTGCACACACTCGAGGACCATGTATTGGTGTGAGTGTGTGCGATGCGGGTGTGCGTGCAAGTGTTTTGGCGGCAATCCCTATTACAGGCGAGTCATCGATTTCACAGACGACGCACGCACGCGCAGCAGCCCTCTTAGCTACTGATTGGTGACGAAAAGTGGTATTGAAGAGGAGCGGGAGGGGCGCCCCGGCGGGGAGGGACGGAGGGGCCGTAGCAGCGCAAAATTCAACGGCGAAATCGAAATCAAGCCGTTAAACGATCCGCGATGAATGGATGTGGAAGAAAAGGTTGCGGGATCTGTTGGCAAGCGGGGGCCAAGTTATGACTGCAAACGAGCCGAGAAGATATACGGGGCAAACGTTTTAAGAGACCGTTTTAGCCCCAACTGCGTTATAGCGCTCTTAACCTCCACTCGCCGAAAATCTACGGAGCATTTCTCTAGCCATCTCGTTCCGCCAATGACCCCACTGTAGTGCATATAGTTTATGAACCTGTGGCTTCTGCGTTCGCCCTTCCATCTCTTTCTCTCTCTCTCTATCTTTCTCGTTCCCTCTCCCTCGCTCTTGTTGTTGGCTCGCTCTTTGTACGCGCGAGGTTGCGCACCAAATTATATATTTATATGCAGCCGCATCAATTCTCGAGCCCATCTCCATTTATCAGCGCGATCCGACGGTTATAAATTCCGATTTGCCTCGCAACGTTTCGGCACTCGGGCAAAGCACACAACTTAATAGCTGTTGAGAGATCAATTATAAAAGAGGAAAAACAATTCGAAACGGAGATGTGCGAGAGAGAACGAGCGCTCGCGCGCCATTAAGCGATGTTTGTTTGACGGAAAGTAGAGTATTTAACTGATAATTGTGTTTCGATGATGCGATTAGCCGAGCTTGATTCTATCAACAGAGATTAGCCTGTTTGTCTGTGGAGCCAATTAAGTGGCGCGCGAAAAGTGTGAGAGAGAAGGAGAAAAAGAGAAGGAGAGAGGCCGCGTGCGATTTTATAAAACAGTTTCCGCGTGTCCTGCGCGGGGGAGGACATTTTGCGAAAGTTCCATGGTGTGTCGGCTGATCTTCCGTCGGGTCGTTAAATTTGCGCGCAGCGTCAGACGTCATGACTCACGACTGGCGCTCGTTACGATGTTATTGAAGTTGAACCGTTCAAAGGGGTTCGCTTCGGTGGGTCTCTCTCTATCTCGTGGAGGGATAATCGGAAACATTTCTGATGGACAGATAGTGAGCAAGCAGACGATCAATAATATTTGTTAACAAACGTGGTGCACGGTTCGGACCGGGGTTCTCTCGCTGCGTGTCAGAAGTCCGGTTAATTGAGTAATGCCGGTCTGGGGATACGGCCTCGCGTTCCACGGAGCGTGCATTAAAACGTCGCGGAGTATCGGCTTTCAAGCCCCGAGAGGGGGACGGCCATCACCGAAACACATGACGAGAGCTCGAAATACAAAATGCCTCGGCCATTAAGTCATCGAAACGAAATTCATCCGTTTCGCATTAGGCACAGTCGGTTGTTGTTCCTTTTGAGAAAACAAGAAGCAAAGTGTTTCTATTTAAAGAATCCCGACTGCTATTTCCGCCGGGCTATTATTTGAAAACACTCCGGTCTCTAAGAATAATTTTTTCATCCTCCGCTGAAAATTCCTACTGTAATCATTGCGCGACAAAAATTTGCGTGCAAAAGTGAAAATAATGGACAATCGGCGAGCGTCCTCCGAGCGACACTCTTCATTCAATCTTAAAAAAGGCTTCCGACAGAGAGAAAGACGCGGTTCTAAAATTAGAACCGACCGGTCTCACCTTTTGTGTTGGATCTGGGGACGCATTTGCCAGGGGACGCGTGGGCTCTCGAGTCGACAGGCTGGCTACCGTTGTGAGAGTAAGGCTGGTGATGCGAGTTGCGGTGGTGCACGCCGAGCAGATACGGCTCGCTCTGGGGTTCCCGGAACATCGTAGGCGAGGACTGCGCGAAAATAGTCCGCCCGTTGAGGGCCGCCGGGTCCGCGGGGCTGCGGGCTCTGGGGCCCGTGCTGAGGTTCAGCGGCCGGTCCTCGGACTCGTCGCGTTGCACGCTGCTGTCGGCCGAGGCACTTCTACCGACCCCCGGATGGAACGTGGCGTTCAGCTGGCGCACCGAGAACCTGGAGTCGCTGGGGCAAGAGGACGGCGACGTCAGGGGCGAGGCCGGACTCGGGGTGCAGGGTGGCGAGGTCAGGCTGCCCTGCATCGAGACGGGCGACTGGGCCGAGGGGTAAAGTACCATCGGGGCCCGGATCAGCGGACTCGAGGTGTACCGTCTTGGCGTTGGGGCCAAGAGTTTGGAGCTGCCGAAGAGGCCCGGTTTGGTCAGCTCGCCGGACCGACCCCAACCGAGGATGTCGCTGATCCTGTGAGGCGTCGGGGTTCTCGGAGGCGTCGCGTAGACGTGGTCGTGCCAGGACCCCGGTCTGAGACTGGTCAGCCGGTTTTCTGAGGCTTGGATGAGGTCGCCGTTGTCGAGGCCCGGTGACAACGGGACCAGCTTCGACTCGTTGTTGTTGTCGCACGGGTCGAGGGACTTGTCGTCCTCCTCGAGGTCCTCCGGTTTCTTCTCGGTCTTCGGGGGCTGTACCTCGTCCGCCATCTTGCGAGCCGAGATCGGCCGGTCGCACTCGTTCAGACCGATTTTGAGCGCTCCGACATCCCGGTGCTGAAAAGAGGCCGTGCCGTCCACCGACGTCAATCTCCTAGCACCAAAGATCGGCCAGTTGGTCCTTCATTGTCCTCAGCTCATCATCGCTGACACTTGACAAGTTTCGTAATCACATCTCAATCGGTTCGCTAATGGTCAGCGCTCTCGCTCGCTCCGATAACATCGTCCCTCTTGTGCACAACCAGTTTGATAATGGGCTTCGTCACGAAACTGCAAGGGTTAGCCGTCCAACGCGCTCGTCCTTCTTTTTGTCCCGGCACTCACTACACCAACAGGTGTCACTGCGAGACTAAAATTGTACCCTTCCGCTACATTGCACGCGCGAGACATGCACCCGCTGTACTGCTCTCCCCCGACCACCACTGTTGTTGTACCTCGATCACTTTATTAGCACTCCGTTGTTCCGTTTTCCGCTTGCAAAGTTTTGTTTGCAAGCGCGCCTCTTATCGCTGATGTTGATCCCACCTGAAAACCAAGATCCAACTTTTATTTTCAACGTCAACTTGTTCTCCGGTCTCCCCTCCCCCAGGAAAACGATAAGGCTGATGAAATTGTCATCCAAGATTCAGCTTCTGTAAACTCGACTCCAATCTCAATTCAAGTTTGGAATTTGCAGAAACTGACATATTTTACAGTGCTCGGTAAGGCGAGCTTGCTCGAGGATCTGACGATCGATTCTATCTGACAATTTCAGCGCCGCGATGGCGTTGCTCTTACCAATGTCCCGAGGGCTTATCGTTCATCCAGACAAAGTGTTTATCCTCAGGTCGAAGGTGTACACCCGCGGTGGCTCGTCAAAGCCGGAACCACGTGCGCGCAAGGTGTACGGTGTCTTCGGGGTGGGGGTGGAGGGGTGGAATCGACGGCGAATGAGACGAGCGGCGGGTGTTTTAAAAAAAGGGAGGAAAATGGTAGCACGTGTCGCGGGCGTGGGTTGGCGCGCGCCGCCTGGCCTGACGCTAGAGCGATTTTCGGGTTCCGATTGAAAGGAAAAGTATCTCGGTTATGCAACCGAGTCCGTTGACGCCCGATTACCGACTGATTGTCGCAAGATAGATTTAGGGTACACGAACCGCTTGCGCGTACCGGGGTGGGTGGGTGGATAGTCGGCACAAGGAGCGGGGCGCGACGGGCGGCTCGCGCCAGAGCGCGGGGGGTCAGGGACGCGAAGGATTTAACGCGCGCGCAAGCTCGCGTTCTCCTACTCTCTGGCGGTGCTGCTGTTACGCGCGTACCAAGTACATGCTAGCGTTATGGCCAGCTACACTACCACCGAGCCTGATAACTGGAGCTGATGTGTCTGATGTTGTGTGCGCGTGTACGTGCATGTTACGGCATCGTCGCCAGAATCGCCGAGAGGGTGGTAGTGACACGACTCCGAGCTTATATAGGGTGGCGCAAGAATTCACCGCGCCACTCGACTCTCTCGTCGCGCACAAATGATATATA